>JAJIBD010004649.1:0-148544 GCA_021461705.1 Cryptotis parvus | reverse complement strand
TGCACAATCAGAGTGATTATGTGGGAAGTCAATCAGAATTTTCTCTTCATAAACTGCTTGTTCTGACATAATGAGAGACCTTCCAGCTCATTTCTACTCACAGCCGTTTCCAGTCACAAAGGAGATGCTAGTCTGCATCCTTCGCGACACACTCCTAAAAAGTGTAGCATGTTTTCACACACTTTATATTTTGGCTTTTACAATCATATCTTCATATGATCAGCAAACAATGTGACTTCATATTTTGGAATTTAAAAACGTATATATATATATTATAAAAACTGCAAACTGAGTGTCGCTTATTGTTTTTGTCTGTCATGTGATTGTAAAGTAAGGAGAAATGAAAGAAAATCCACTTAGTGTTTGAGTAAAGATATTTCGTTAACCATAGTTATTCTAAAGTTACTTCAGGGAAAGATTTTAAAGTTTAGTTTAGAAGATTTGTTCTGTAGTTGGAAAAATTTTAAGTTAACACCAATGGTAAGAATTTGTCATTAAGTTTCTCTTAAGTGTGGGCAATCTTAATTTGCTTCCAGCAAGTAAATTATGACAAAGGTAGATAATGGTGTATGTGGAGTCATAGCCAAAGTAAATATTAGAGAAATAATCAATTCCCTTCAACCCCCTGAACACATGTGATCTTGTCTAATCTCATAATCTAACCAGGAGTAGGTTTTGTGGAGGGGAGAAATAATCAAATTCAATAATTATATGACTTAAGTTGAAAAAAAACAGTCTCTTTTTCTGTGGAGACTTATCTAATCAGAAAGCTTTTTGGCTGCTCTATAAACTAAAACATAATCATGTACAAACCAGGAGTAGCAGAGAAACGGCACTGTAGATTCTAGACGTGAGCAGGACAGACTTTTCCAAACATCAAGTGACATTCACCGACACAGTCCTGCACATCATGTTGGCGTGGACTCATGAGGAAACACCTGATGTAAGACCTAAGGAGAGCCCCAGCAAGTGCATACCCAGGTTAGTGGCTCATGAGATTATGATAACCTTGTAAATTTGTGACAATGCATTACACAAACATTAATGAATCACTCCATTCATCTATTTACATATTTCCATACAAACCTTTACAGTTGGGTATTAGAAAACGCAGGATCATCTTGAAGGGCTCTATGCTTACATATATTAGTAAGGGAAAAGTGTGACAAGTTGAAGTGGAGGAGGAGATGGAAGGAGTGGAAAATAGAAGAAGAAAAGAAAGGATGGTAGAAGAGGAGAGGGAGGGCAAGAAGCGAGGAGAGAGAGAAGAGGTGAGAGGAGAGGAGGGGAGGGAGGGAGAGGATATGAGAGTAAAGGAGGGAGGGGAAGGAAAGAGAAGGAAAGGACAGGAAGAGGAGAGAACAGGAGAGGAGAGGAGAGAACAGTAGAGTAAGAAGATGAGAGAAGAGGGGAGAGGGAGAGGAGAGAGAAAAGAGCAGAAGAGAGGAGAGGAGAGAACAGGAGAGTAAGAAGATGAGAGGAGGGGAGGAGAGGGAGGGAGGAGAGGAGAGGAGAGGAGAAGAGAGAGAGAGAGGAGAGGGAGAGGAGAGGAGAGGGAGGAGGAGAGGGAGAGGAGAGAGAGAGGAGAGGAGAGGAGAGGAGAGGAGAGGAGAGGAGAGGAGAGGAGAGAGAGGAGAGAGGAGAGGAGAGGAGAGGAGAGGAGAGAGGAGAGGAGAGGAGAGGAGAGGAGAGAGAGAGAGAGGGAGAGGAGGGGGGGAGGGGGGGGGAGGGGGGGGGGGGGGGGGGTTGTGTGGAATTGAAACAAACAGTAAATTTTGATTATGATCACAGTCATTTGTGCCCTCGGAAGCAGGTCCAACGCGGACTTTCTGAGTTTTGTTGGAGCTTAGACCTTTTGGTCATTCCATTTCTCTCCTGCTGAGGTTAGTCAAACCCCACATGCCATGCTAGTTTCATTCAAAATCAGGTACATTTTAGTTTCTATAATTGTACTAATCATAGTTAATTGCCAAGAGACTATACCTACACTATCTGGAAAAAAAGAAATAATTGCTTGGAGTAAAATGCATTGTGTGACTTAATTTAGACTTATCTACAGGAGTATGCTAGAACAAAATGACAAAAAAAATGCACTTTCAGTGCTCAGAGAGTTTGTCGAACAATGATGCTAACTGAAATTAGTGGTGTTGGGGTGCAGGGGGGTGTCTAGATAAGTAGTACAGGAATTCAGTCACTTGGCTTGCATTCAGCCAATGGCATAATCCCCACGTCCAGAGCCACAACTAGTACCCAAGGAGCCCCTGAGCTTAATAGGGATGGTCCCCAAATTACTCCAAAATAAAAAACTAAATTATTTTACCTATCTATGGATGTTTTAAAATATTTTAAATTTAAAACTTTGTTGAAGTCGGTACTCTGTGATATTTTATTTTTTGTTACACATAAGGTATTGTAGAGGACTTTAAAATTAAAAAAAACAATTAATAAAAAGAATGAAGGAGCCAAAACAATAGTACATGGGGTAGGGCTTTTGCATTGCATGGTGGCCAACCTTGGTTTGATCTCCAGCATCCCATATGGCCTCCCAGGCACCACCAAGAGTAATTCTAGAGAAGAGCCAGGAGTAACACTGAGCATCACAGAGTAGGATGAAAAAAAAATATTACTATATGTGTTCAAAATATTTAAAAACATGATTAATAAGTTAAACTTGCAATTAAATATGTTTTTCTAATTCTAGTTTTAATACCAATTTTTAATGAGTTTTGCATGTTTTCTATGAACATGTATGTGTCTAACAGACACAAACAATAATTTATTACAGACATTTCTATAAAATTTTGCCTCTATGCATGAAAAAGGTTCTTTTTCTCAGGTTTTCACATCTCTGATACAAATACCATGACCCCAACTTCATTATTACATTTCAGCCCTTTTGGGCATAAGACCATGATTATTTCAGTACTCCCACTTACCATTGGACCCAGCTTCCAATCAGGCCTGACTCCTGGCCAGAGATCGTTCAACAGAGCCCAAGTCAGAGTGTCCACAACTGCCTGTTATGAAAGCCAACAGGTGAATGCACAGCGGGTGGGTGCCCTAGCCCTGTCTGCCTTTGCACACTGTGTAGCACCGTTGGAATAGAGGATGTCAGACATAAGACATACCTGTGGCTCCTGAATTATTACATTGGACAGAGTCACCGGGGCCTGCACAGAGCTGTGCCACAGTCGTGTCTGCAGGGTTTCGTGGAATGAGCCCTGCGTTGCCAGGCACCTGCTAATGGGATGGAATTGGCGGTGCTGAGCAGGATGCAGGGCACACCTGTGGCAGCTGTGCCACAACGGGCAACATGAGCAAAATTCCAGAGCAGCCCAGTGAAACAACAGCCTGTTTGGGGAGACAGGTACTGAGTGTTGGGGCTCAGGGGTGAAGATTTTTCCCCCTGAGGAAAATAGCAAAGTGTGGACTATGGCATCACTTTCCCCTACCCCGCTCCCACAGCTACAATAAACAAAAAGATAAAAAGTGTATGAGCTCAGAACCCCGCTGAACTAACATTTGTGAACAGTTTATGTCAGCATCTTGAGTGAACTTTCTAAAATTGATAATAAGTTCTCTGAAAACTGGGGTAATTTCCAATTTTATGTCAGTCAGCCTTAGGTCAAAGGTATGCAGTAGTCTTTAAACTCAGAAAATGGAAGGGCAGAGGTGAAAGGTATAACAGGTCATGTTATGTTTAATTGGACAGATATAAGAATTCTATTCTGGCTTTGTTAGTTCACTGCTGTTGGAAGAATCAGCAAGGTGAGTGGTGGTAAAAGCAAAGGAAATCCCTTGGCTGGTCCATTTAGCAGTTCGACCAATGCTGGTATCATTTAGAACAAGCAGCAGCAAGTGGAGCTATCAGAATTAATGAAAATGATGTAGCTTTGAGGCAAGAGTGATGGTGTTCACTGAGAAACAGATGGGAAGTTTGAAAAAAAAAGGAAACAAAGAATTTAAAACTGCTTACTAAACCCAACTAGAAATAAGGACTTGCTTTTACACATTTCCATTCTTAAGGTATTCACCACCACAAACCTTTATGTGGCAAAATCTTAATCATAAGAAGTGGAGACAAAAAGAGCCAGAGGTGGCACTGGGCGAGTACACTTCCCTTGCACGTGTGCAAAGCAGTTTCCATCTCCAGTTCCACATATGCTCCCAATCCCTGTCCAGAGTCATCCCTGAGCACAGAGCCAGAGCAATACCTGAGCACCACCAGGTATGGCTCCAAAAAGAAAACAAAAGTGGAGACAAAAGAATTTTTTGCCAAGGATCAAAATGCTCTTACCAAGAGTAAGTTATGAGCCTTCAACTGAGTACACCGTTCTCCTAACTCGGAATGAGTTGGTCCCAATTGTTCTGAGCCCGAACACAGGGGAAGCTCAGTGCCATTGCTTAGAAGGATGAAACAGGAGAGCGACAGTACTTTAGCTTTCTCCTTCCTAGTGGATTTCTCTTCTATTTTTCTACTCTCTGTAACCCTTAGAACATTGTCACTAGGCAATATTCAGAGCATAAAGTGGTGCATGAGATAGATGCCCAGGGTCTGGTTGCAACTTCCGTTTTTCTAACTAGTCGTGATATCAAACTATCAAAGATCTCTAAATCAAATATGTTTCTTCCATTCTGAAACTGAATTTGTTTAAATACTCAGGCTAGAATAGTTTTATTTCCATGATTTCTTTGCAAATTCTGAAAACTGGTTCATAATGTAAGAAACAGTTCAAACATTCCTTCTTTTGTGGAAGTCATGGAATATTTATTCTACACAACTACAATTTGAAAAAAAAATTACTTTTGGTTATACATGGAGTGTTTTGGCTGTAAAGTATTTAAATTATAATTGTGTGGCATATGCAACTAGTTCCTACTTTTTTCTGTGATGAATCTGAAGGTGATAATCCTATCTCATTTTCATTTTCTTTATGTTAGTTGGACACATTATCTTATAAGAGCTCATTGAATATCATGAATGATTAGTAATAACAAATAAAAAGGCTCAAATTGATAAAAGAGTCAGAATTAAGGAATAATCTACCTAATTGTAAATTTTCTAGAAAACTGGGTACTTTCTAATGCTTGAAATCACATAAAGAAAGTCATGTCTTTTATTTTGAAGAATAGGAAAAGCCATAAAGATTACCCGAAGGAAAGCAGATAATCGGTATTTTAAAGATGAGCAAAATGTTTTAGTGAATGAATGCAAATGGCTGCAGAGGTTGTTTGGGAAATATATGATTTGACAGGAAAAACAGTTTCAAAGCACTGTACAAAGTACATCTAGTAGGGGGAAAATCAGTGTTAATGGATTTAAGATTTATAATCAGAGTTTTCCTGGTACGATGCAATGCTTGTGATTACTAATTGAGACTGTATTGCTCAAGGTGATTGTATAATTATAACCCAATTAAAATTCCTTATTTAGTCTTGTCATGAGGTCCTAGCTGAGGACATGGGAAGATAAAGGATCATTGCAGATCATTTTACCAAGTGAGGATTTCAAATACAGCTTTGTGCAGGTTTCTAGTTTTAAGTGACTGAATATACCAAGCACTATCCATAAGTGGGATCAGTTTTAATGAGTGCATTTATTAAAAAAGTGTTGGTCCCTTTCAAACAGGATGCAGGTTTCCATAGCCCTGATAGTTTGCCAATGAGATGTTCACTTCGCTTCTACCTATTGTGTGTCTATCAACCCCCATTCAAATCTATGACTGAAGAGACAGAAACACGTTTAGAGTTGGTTCATGTAAAAATGTTCTTTGATGAGCAGTATTATAAAAGATAAGTCTGAATTTTCAAATTCAATCTTTTGAGTATTCCAAATATCATGTTACTCATATTTGCTGAAACACTCTTCTAAATTTCAGCTTTGGAACATACAGCTCAGTGGGAAGTTCTATGTTCATCTAAATCAGCTGGTTCCAATCCCAAATGAATATTTTTATAAATATGTTCTCAGCATTGCTTTAATTTTTGAACAATTAGAATATGGAAAATGGAGTGAGGGTATTCACTTGCCTCACTTAATATTTGTTTTCACTC
The DNA here is from genome assembly GCA_021461705.1 of Cryptotis parvus. NCBI lineage: Eukaryota > Metazoa > Chordata > Mammalia > Eulipotyphla > Soricidae > Cryptotis > Cryptotis parvus. The sequence goes on along the minus strand of JAJIBD010004649.1, from coordinate 142,490 downwards.
ACACCTCTCCTTTCCATATACAGAATTCCAAAAGTCTGTAAGATACCTTTGTGCATATTTATGCAGATAGCATTTTTATTTATGGACGAGGATAGCTTATTTCCCCAGGTGGTTGTAAAACTGCAATTTCACTTTGACATGATACAAATTGGTTTAGCGGAAGCAAATTATTCTAAAGTCTTTAGAAACTGAAATGACGTTGTACAGCATAGTAACAAGATAAATAAATCTATGTATGGTGATTTTTGTCTTCCCAACACTAGATGGATTCCTCCAGGAACATGCCTCTGAATTTAAGCTGCTGTTTTTATCCTGATATGATTTATATTATATATATAAATATAAATATATATCTATAACTATATATATATATATATCAAGAAGCCTACCATCATAAAAACAAGAACCTGCTTGCAATCATTTTAGATGAACAAGAAATTAAAATATTGAAGAAAAGTTGTCTTTTAAATGCCACTTTGAGCAACAGGAAAGAAAAAGGGGTGAATGTATTGTTTTGTGATTGTTTTTCTACCATGCCTGTCCTATGAATGGGGCATATTGTAGCTGCAGGAAATTTGTTGAGTTTATTTAAGTAAAACATTGTTGAAAGCTGATCCACACCTGGAACTAGGCAATCCATACATCACAAGTTGTATGAATTTTACATAAATGTAGTTATGTAGCTACCATGCCAATAAAAATAGGACACTAAGAATATGATATTACCAGCATACAGAAGGTCTTCCTATATCTTATCCTACAGTAATAACGTCCTATCTTCAAGCAATGTGAATTTGTTGTGCTTATACTAGAAGACAACACATTCTTACCAATATTATCTGATCCAGGTAAGATTCTGAAGATGCCATACACGTTCTCACACTCAATCATTAACCTGGAGCCGTTAATAAAAATCCAAAGAAGAATCAAATCTTTTAAAAAGTTCTAAAGTGATGAAGTTCTTGACAAGTGGTCTTCAGTCATTGGACCATTGGTAGGTGCTGGTATGCAGGTGCCAACAATCACTTACATGCCTCGTGTTCACTGTTGGTCCACAGGACCGTTCGGCTGCAGCTACGAAACACAGAAGGAAGTAATTGTTCATTATTGAACAGAGATGCAAGCTGGATAATGATGCCATCCAGGTTAAATATTAAAGTTGTGTGTTGAGGGTCCAGAACAAAGGAAGCATTTGCCTTGAAGACAGACAACCTAGGTTCCATCCTCAGCATCCCATATGGTCCCCTGAGCACTGCTAGGAGTAATTCCTGAGTGCAGAGCCAGGAGTAACCCCTTACCTTACTAGGTGTGACCCAAAAAGAAAAAAAAAATTCCAAAAAAACAAAAAAGTAAGAAAATGTGTTTTGATGGCAAATGAGTTTTTATCTACTATTTCAGCCTTGTATTAGTATATTAGTTTTTACAGAATAAAAAGTTTAAATCATGTAATGTTCCGCTAACAAAATAGGGAGAGAGAAATGGAAAATAGGGTTAGAAAGCATATTTTGAAGGTCAGAGAAAATGTATATTTTACTAAGGCATTTCATAGGATCTGAGATTATTACATACCTACAAACTAAAAAAAATGTTCCATTATTATTATTATTATTATTATTATTATTATTATTATTATTATATTGTTCATTTGGGCAACTTCCAAGTGGTTCTCAAGAGGTTGGTTTGGGGGTCATCCATTCAGTGATTCTCCACTACCCAGTGACTGTGTGGCTCTCAGACTGCAGAGAGAAGGTCTGGACCATGGTGCTTTAGATGAGGTCTCTGGGGTCAAGGTCAGCTGTGCTTGGGAGTCTGCAGGATGTACCCAGAAATTCTCAAATTCTTGGGATGAAAAACCAGGCATGGCCAGAGATCAAGTCTTCAGTCTTCATCCTTGCAGCGTGTTTCAAGCCCTGTGATGTTTATTTTTGACAATTAGTTTTATGTTTTCTATAATCATGTCCCATGAATAAAAGTGCTTCACGAGCTCTTACAAGAAAATCACTTTCAGGAAAGCATAAAAAGCTTTTAATCACTTCAGTCAAGCTATTGTTAAGAAAGCTCACCAGGAAATGTTTTAACTTTTGGTGTCAATGTAATTGAGGCACCAATTCAAGGAAACAAAAGTTTGTCAATAAAATGCCTTAATTCCTCTACTTTACCTGCTTCTAACTCTTCACAGCGTACTACTGATGAACGTTACACCATTAGCCTTGTGAGGACAAACTAAGGATAGAAGTGATCCCTGACTAAGGAACAGCAATGATCTATGGCAGATGTGGCTGGTTTCATTCCACTGAGTCCAAGCACTCAGTGAAGTAAATTTCATATGCGTTTTACAATCGGAAAAATCAGAGTTTGAGGAAGAGAGTTCATCTTCTCAGTGTCATACCAAGACAGTTGACAGAGTTAGATTTAATGCAAAGGTTACCCGCTCTAAGTCCATGCTGTAAATGTGTCCCCGTGGTACCCTAGGATCAGTATGAATACCACAGACAGAGGTGATTGAAGAGCCACATTTTCTGTCCTAGCCAGAGCCCCAGACTGTCAGATCAGAGTCAGCTCAGCAGATAGCTGTGAGGAGGCTGCAAATGCCAGCACCCACTGGCTCAGAAGCTCTCCTATATGCACCTGGGCCAGTGCCCACAGCATCATCCAGGGACATTCACAAGTCCCACTGGGAAACATTGACTTTCTGAAGGTGGGGCTGAGAAAAGGAAAACGGTAAAGACCATATACTGCCTCTGAGCATATCAAGGTTTGAGAAACACCAATGTATATTCTGAAGAGTTTAAGACTCACCCAAAGTGCTTAGGGTCTACACTCAGCTCTGTGCTTTGGACTCATCCTGGACTAGTTCAGGAGACTATAGATGTCAGAAATGAATCAGGATTAGCACATGCAAGGAAAGAACCTTGACCCTAGCCCTACATCTCTGGACACAATACTACATATTTTAAAAGCAGACTTTGTAATCAGACATGACTATTTCAATCCTGTTTCTCCAAAGTAGTAGTAAAATGACAGAGAACATAGTGATGCATGTTTCTGAATTTCTGTTTCTTAATTTATGAAGCATAAGTCATAATATATCATGAGATTGATGTGAGACTTGTGTGACATAGGAAATTACCAGTATCATGTCTCAGAGTATATTCAAAATCAATATGCGTAGTTAAAATAAGTAGAATTTTTTGACATAGTCTAAAATTATTTGGTATTAAATATTCACCAAAAACTGCAAAGCTTTTTAATAATTTATTTTAATAATGAATTCTAATAAATATTGAGTTGGCAAATGAAAATAAACGTTCAAGTAATTTGTTTCCTCGTTTAAAAATATATGAAATGGAAAGGCTAAGGAAAGCTCATAAAACTCATATATAGAAAATTACAGTCTTATGAAGATGATTTTGTACAGAATTCAAAGTAGATGCAATTAGTTGCACAAATTAGAAATCGCAAATGATCATTTAACAAACACATGATTTAACAAACAAATCAAAGAAGAAAAAAAATTCTATAAACTTAAATATCTCTGGGGCCGGTGATAGCCCAGTAGGTAGGGCATTTGCCTTGCAGCGGCCGGGCATATGCTGACCCGGGTTCAATTCCCGCATCCCATATGGTACCACGAGCACCGCCAGGAGTAATTCCTGAGTGCAGAGCCAGGAGTAACCCCTGAGTGTCGCCAGGTGTGACCAAAAAAGCAAAAAAAAAATCTCCATGTGGGTTCAATCTTGTGATAAGTAATTCTCATCAGAGAACTCAATGTACTTATATTCCCCAAAGTAGGAAACTTGGAAATTGAGAACAATATTGGAGAAACTAGAATCGCCCATGATGAAAATTAATAGAATCTATACATGTGTTTTAATGCAGGAGAATATTTGATGGTAGTTATTTTTATATAAAATGCCAATTTTTTATATTTTAGTTTTTTGTTCTTGAACCACACCTGGCACTACTCAGGACTTACTCCCTCTGAACACTTTCTGTGCTCAGAGATCACTCCTATCAAAGCTTGGGTGAACATTTAGTGTGCTAGGGATTGAACGAGCATTGGCTATCAACTGTATCACTGTATCACTGTCTTCCCATTGTTCATCGATTTGTTCGAGTGGACACTAGTAACATCTCCATTAGTCCTGTCACAAGCAAGTGCAACCCAAGGGCATCTACTTGCTACAGGGACAGGAGGAGCCTGAAACCATTCTTCAGGTTATGGAACTGAGGTCCATAATAGTTACTAGTCTTTGGCATAAAAAGCAAATAAAACAGGCTAGCTTGCCAGGCTTTACCGTGTAGGTGGTATAGTCTCAGTAGAAGGCTCTTGCCCAGAGCATTACTGATGAAACTTAAAGGGGAAGATCAGGTTTTCTCTTGGATGTAGCTCTGAGGAACTATGGAGTCTGGATGTTGAGAATGACTAACTGCATGATGTGTGGTTTGCTTGGCTTCTTGCCAGGCTCACTGGTATCAGTTAAAACATGTCTATAACTGTTTACTATGTATAAATGTGAAAGAAAATTGGGAAGAACCTTATGCAAAATTCAGTATCCTATAAAAATATTGTGCGGCTGCATTGCGCCCCGCGCCAAGGGACATGTGGGTCTGGCATGGGTGGGTCTCTCTCTCTTATGGGGCAACTGGCATGGAGGCTGAGGAAAGGGCAGGGCCCAAAACTCCACTCGGAGTCCGGCCAGCATGGTCTCTCCCCGCTCATGAGAGAAAACCCTTGGAGCAACGTTGGACTCCGGCCAGGCCAGGGATGGCCGGCCCCTTACCGGAGAGGTTAGCTCCATGGGTTGCTTCCACATGGGGCCGGCCGAGTAGCGCAGCTGTGGGTCTGAAGTAGATGGGTCTGGATCTCTTCTGGGGTTGAAAATTGTATATCCACCAGTTGGAAAACTGTTAATTGAGGCCAGGATTCTGAACTTGGCCTCGCGACTCTAGGGCCCCAGGAGAGCATCTGGGGGTTTCCAAATGGAGAAGAGCAGTGGCCTTTGGTGTCTGGGCCATAAGACCAGCACTTGAGCCATGGAGCCCCTGATGCCTGGGCTGGCTCCAGGGTGAGGAAGCTGCTTCTGTTTACTAGGCCCAAGGGGCCATCCCTAGAGCCACAAAGCCTTCAGCCAGAGGGCTAGCACCAGGGCTACAGGGCAACAGGGCAATTGGACCAAATAGTAGCAAAACAAAGAAATAGATCAGGAACACAGAGTAATAGAAAAAAGAGGAAACAGGCTAAAACAGGGACACAGGAAAATAGTCAGGGACTTAGATAAAAAGAAAGAAAGAAAGAGAAAGAGGCCCTGAAGAGAAAAGTCCTGAGTAGAAAGGAAGTAATAAAAGAGGTCCTGAAAAGAGAGCTCGGGGGAGCTCTGAAAGGTGATGTTCTGAAGAAAGATGTCCGGAAGAGTACCCTGTCTGAGTACCTTCCTGGATAGAGCAAATACTTGGCCCTGTCCGAGTACCTGCCTGGAGAGAGTCAGAAGTCTCTGGACAGAGGTTCCTGCAGGTGAATCAAAAAGCAAAAAACAATAGACTTATTACAAGTAGCCTTCAGGAACCTTTGACTTTGTTCTTTCTTCCCATGACTGGTTAGGGAAAACAGTGTAGTCCAGGACACAGGCCCAGGGTCCTAATGGACTATGAGTACTGCCAGAGACCCAGCTAGGCCCATATGTCTGCTGCCATGGTAACCCCCTGGCCCCAAGTAGTCTTAGGGACTTGTAATTCACAGGGTCCTTTTTGAGTTTGGTGCTGTGGTACCCCCTGAGGGGGAGCAACATTCCCCCCTCTTTCTCTTTATTCATAAACCTTAGCAGTGCCCTCACGACCGATCACGATCTTCCCGTTAATCATATTTGCTAGAGCGGGCACCAGTAATATCTCAATAGTCCTGTCACATGCTGTAGAGCCAAGGGCACGGCTTGGTACAGGAACATAAAGAGCTCAAACCATTATATTAGGTCAGAGAATGATCTAATATAATTGTACGGCATTTGGCATACAAATACAACAGAGCAGCTTGGCTTGCCGTTGAAGGCATACTCTATAAACACCTCAAAAAAGCTTTATTGATGAACCGCGGCGCTGCGCCGCGGCTGTGTGGGCTGGTCGGCTGGGTGGAGTTCGATGAGAGGGAAGTCCAATGGGAAAATGGCGGCGCCATGGAGTGGGTGGGGGGGCGTCTGGCTTGTTGTGAGGTTCGCCGGGGGTGGGCCAAGGTGGAACCCACCAGCCCCACGCCTCATGAACGGCTGGGCACAGGGAGAGCAAGGAACCGCTTCCCCATGTCTGAGAGTCTGACCAGCATACCGGGCCGGATTGAGGAGAAATTATAGCTTGCAGTGCCCTACAAGCTATAATATCTCAGCAGCCCCTACATCTGGCCTATCTTTTGCACTTAAATTACTATAATTTCTTCTCTATTAACTAGTATGCAACAAGCTCAGTTTTATTCATTTTTGTCATTTTATTCATTTTTTTCCAATCAGCTTCCTTCAATAGTGCTCACCCGCCTGTCTTCCTCTGTCTTCCATTAGCTCCATCCACTTACTAACCTTACTGAAAAATCATAAGCATAAAGTTATGTTCAGAAATTTCTCTCAAGTCCCCTGGATTCATTCATGCAGATGCATGTTTTAGCTGTTTCCTTTTACTGCAATTTTTAATACTGAAATATTTCAGTTTATGATACTATTAATAATCGTGTCTCATGAACACAATTCCAACACTATACCCATTTCTAGTGTGCCCACTTTCCTGCAGAGAGGACCCTGAATCCCTTCCATTAAATACCCCCTCATCTGCACCACTAAATCCATTTTGTGGATAGAGTCTCCCCTTAGTTGCCTTTGGACTTTAGTTGCTCCCTAGTTGTGTGTCTTGGGTATCTAATATGAGGTCTTTCTTTATCCAACCCTTTTCTCCTGACTGACTTCACTCAGAAATTTTAGTTCCATTCCTGTAGCTGGTAACAGCATGTTTTAGAGCTGTAATGTGTTCTTGCCTTTGTGTGTGTGTGCTTTTGTATGCACATAGCACAATGCCTTGATATATTCATTCCATTCATTTCCATATCTTGGCTATTTTACTATGGTCAGCAATGCATGCATATGGCCTTCATGCTAAGATAGGCAAACACATATACCTCTAACTATTCTACTAACCCAAGCAATAAACAAGAGTATGCATATGCCCTTTAGAATGGATGTGTTTCTGGATTGGGTGGTAGAGGTGAAGGGAGTGATACTGGCGAGTCACATGGTTATTTCATTCCTCTAGTTTTAAAGTAATTTCCATGTTGCTTTGCACAGAGGCTGAACCAGATAGCACTCCCACCAACAGTCAGTGAGGGGTCCTTTCTGTTCAAAACCCTGCCAACTCCGGCTGTTTTCAAACTTTCTTATGTGTGCTATCATCACAGGTGTGAGGTGATATTTCATTTTTGTTTTGATTTATTCATGTCCCTAATCATGACTGTTGACAAGCATTATTTTGTAAGTCTTTCTGCTATCCGTATGTCTTCTTCGAGGTAGTGTATGTTCCTATCCTTCGCACATTTTCGGGAGGGGTTATTGGATTTTTGCTTGTTGAATTTTGTATTTATGGACCTTGGATATCACCCTTTCTTTTATGTATTGTATCAGATAATTTTCTCCCATTCGGTCAAGTGGTTTTTTTTTATTAGACTTAAGTTTCTGTTTCTATGCAGAATCTTTATAATTTGGTGAAGTCCATTTGTTTAGTTTTGCTTTTCTTGTCATTGCTACTACAGTAAACTCATTGGAGGCTCGTCTCTGGTCAAATTCCTGGAGAGTTCTGCTAAGACTTTCTCCAAATTTTGTAAAGAATTTTGATTACTCTCAATATATTTAATCCCTTTGAGTTTACCTTTGTTAATGGTGTGAGGTATATTCTAATTTTATTTTTAAATGTGTGACATCTTTTTTTCAACATTATTTCAACAATGCCAGATGTATGGAGATCCTGGCTGTGTCTCAGCACCTATGGGTGAATGATTGTGATGTTTGTCATGTTTGCGGGTAGAAGGTGATACACAGGACTACCCCCAAAGAGCAACAGATGGTTAATCAATACCAGAGCCATGAACAGACACTTTTGGGGGGTGGGAGGGTTATATTTGAGTATCTTCATATTCGTATTTGTTCACAGCATGAAGTGAGGGCATCCTCTTGGTCACTGTAGCTGTGAACAAAAGAAATTTCAATTAACACCCTGAAGTGATGTGATCTTGCCACAAATCAATTTTCCCCTGTTCAAATTACTGAATATCTCCTTTAGGTTGCTTTCAATTTCGTGGAATGATAAATGAATGCTCCTGGGCATGAAAGGCTCCAGGTACTGTGTGAGAAGCGTGGGGAAAGCAGCAGGCCCTGCCACTGGGGCCTCCCCATGGCGTGTCTCATGGGATCCCAGGACAGCCAGATGGAGACTTCCGGACTGCAGGATATCTCAATGCCTATGTACCCTGTGCAACCAGAAAAGTGTGTCTCACTTTGTTTTGCTTTACTCACTTATGTCGTATTTGACGTACTACCTCATTCTGTGCCAAGGTTGACTCATAAACTGCTTTGAAGAATATAAGTTACCAGGTCTTGGACCCAACCCTCTTTAGTGCAAACTTTCTGGCCTAAAATATAAGAGATTTTGGCATACTTTTTGTTTGTTTGTTTTCATTTTTCCTTTTGGTTCTGGGAATCAACTCTGAGGACTCACCAACTTTCTCTGCCACTGAGGGCACAACCCCAGCCCTTTCTGTTTGCACCTGCTGAAGCTCCAGCTAGAACTTAGCTCTGTTGTGTGGCTGTAATCAAAAGTTGGGATGCGTTTTCTCATTCTATTCCAGACCCATTGCAGAGCGTCCCTCAAGAACCTATACCTACGGTGGTTGCTGTGAGTAAAAAAAAATTGTTATCCAAGGAAAATTATCCTTTTTTGATGGTAAAATTTTGTTTATTTGCACTTCTGATACAGAAAACCCAAAGCCTTTTATCTTACTGGCTCATACTATGAATTGTGAATAGCTTGGAAAAGACTTAAAGAAGTTTTTCTATTCATTTTGCCTGTGCCCTATTAGGCAACCTAAAACCTATATTAAATATATTGAAAGCAGTGGACACTTCTTGGAACTCTTCTAGTGTCCACATCAAAATATTTAAAATTAACAGATGAGCTCAAAATATTATGTTAAATATATACAGAACTCTTTTTTTTTTTTTTGGTCACACCCGGCAATGCTCAGGGGTTTCTCCTGGTTCTACACTCAGGAATTACATCCCGCGGTGCTCGGGGAACATATGGGATGCCGGGAATCGAACCTAGGGTCTGCACAAGCTGGCCGCATACAAGGCAAAAAGCCCTACCCGCTGGGCTATCAGTCCAGCCCCGAGAACCTTGGCAGAGCCTGGCAAGCTACCTGTCTCGTATTTGATATGCCAGATACCAGTAACAATTATAGACCTCATTCCCATGACCTGATGGAATGGTTTGAGGCTCTTTATGTTCCTGGAGCAAGCAGGTGCCCTTGGGATCTACTTGCATGAGACAGGTCATATGGAGATTTTACTGGTGCCCGCCGAGCAAATCGACGATGAACGGGAAGACAGTGATACAGTGATATACAGAACAAAATGCAATCATCAAATGCCTAAATACTTATTTCCAGTGCAATTTTAGAAATACTAAGTAATATGGACTCATAGAAAGAGATTTAATTGAAAACTGAAAAATAGTGATTGCAGAAAGGAAATCATTATGTGTCTATTTTAGTCGTTATTAACAGCAAATACTGATTTAGTTGTGATGTAAAAATTTACATTTATTATCTTTCACAATTTCATGAGGTTGCTTTATAATTTGTTTTCTAATGTGATTGAATAACTTGTTAAAAAGGAATGATGATATGTATATGTTTTAGGCATGTAATAATGTCACAAAATGCCCACCCAGAGTGTCACTATTCCTCTATGACAGTTCATGCAGTCTTTAGACCTTCCGTTAGTGATTTCAGTTCTGTGCTCAGAATCTCAGAATTTGTTTCCATTAGCCATTGACCATCCCGCTGATTTTATTCTTTATGTCCCACATATGAGTCTGACCTAGTATGCGTCTTTCTCGCCCTGAATTCCTTCACTTAATATGACCTCTTTAATTCCAGGTTTTGATCTTTTCTTACAGCTGAGTATTGTTATAAGCCATATCGTCTTTCTCTACTCATCTGTCTTTGAGTACTCAGCTTGTTTCCAAACTTTGATTATCATAAATATTATTTCAGTGAACATAGACACGCAGATACTTTGGTTTGATTGTACTGTAATCTTAATTTTTTTAAACTTGGGAAACTTCTATATTCTATGGGGGATTTATCAACTAATTTCCCCATTAACAATGAATAGGGATTTCTTTTTCCCTACATATCTGTGAGTACATTTTATTTTGGGCCTTTTAATATATTTATTAGATCATGCTAAGTGGTGTGAAGGTATCTAATTGTCATTTTAATTTTCAAGTCCTAAATAATCCAATGTAATATTTTATTTTTCATGTATCTGCTAGATATTATATTACAGACATCACTATCACTATCTTCCTGTTCATCGCTATTTTCTCGAGCGGGCACCAGTAACATCTCCATATGTCCTGTCTCATGCTAGTAAAGCCCAAGGGCATCTGCTTGCTCCAGGAATATAAAGAGCCTTGAACCATTATATTAGGTCATAGGAATGACCTAATATAATTGTTACTGCTATTTGGCATATCAAATACTACACCGGTAGCTTGTCACGCTTGCTCTGCGATTACAGACATATATACAGATATATGCATATATACATATGAAGATATATATATGTATATATATGTACACACAAATATGTACAGAAATGTTTATACACACATTATATATACACATTTCTGGTAAAGTAATCACAGTCAATATTAACACCATGACCAGAAAATCAATCAACCAAGCCCATGAAATGGTGAGATTATATTTTTATTGTTCTTCAACTAAAAATTAGAAAATTAAGCTTCAGATAAATATGCTCATCCCCTAGCTATATGCTGACATTTATAATGCAATACAATCTTATCAATTTGTGCTTTACTGCACTTATTTATAAAACTGAACTGGGCTTCATGGCTTCCTTCTGGTTTACTCTACGGTTTGGATATTTTGCTATACACAATTCTACTATGTAAATCATGGTGCTTTAATTTCATTAAAACACAAACTAGCTTGATTTACTGTAGTTATTAATAAAGGAATAATAAACATGGCTCCTTGAACCAAGGGTGTGGCAAGGTGTGTGTGGGGGGGGTGTGGGGGCGTGTGTGTGTGCGTATGCCTGTTGGTGTAAGTGAGGAGGGATTGAACTGGGAAATTGTAGAAAAGTAATTTCAAATTTTTTACATGCTGAACTTCTGAAATACATGTTATTTACTGATTTGTATAGAGATTAAATCATGGTTATAGAGACACACATATTTGTATTTAATTTCTATTTGTGCTATTTACAGGTGTGAAATTGTAGTGTTTCTCGTCACCTCAGCTGTGCGAGATGGATAAACAAGCCCGTCACATGGCGGTTCTGGAAAATTCAATGACAGAAAGTGCCTGAAGGTTTTCTCCCAATGCTGCACAAAGACCATGATAATCCTCCTGTTCCCCACAATCAAATGGCAATTTTAATGCTCATGTTTACACTTATGAAGACAGGTAAGGACTGACTGCTAATTTCTACTGAAAGCAAACTAAAAATGAAAGGTGCACAAGGTTTTTCTTTCTGCCTGTTATTAATCTCAAGAAGCTAAACTGATGTTGTCACTGAGTGTGTAGCCACAACCACACACTAATGGCCACAGTTTAGTCTGTGGTGCCGAGGCCCTGTCCAACTGTTTTCTTTGTTTATGTAATACCAACATTCTTCCAGTAGGCTAGAATCCAAACTTTGAATTTTCTTCTGTGTTTTCACTTGTGCCATTGCTTTCATTTTATTCCCTAATTCTTTGTGTCCTGCTGTGTTTTCATAATCCCAACCTGCCACCACTGTTCAATATTCCCGATTCTTAGTCTCTCAGCATACAACTGAGTTTTCTTCCTCTGTTCTCTTTACATTTTGTTCTTGCTGTAGGTATCAGCACTGTGTCAACTTTCTATTGGTGCCTGGCTGTGTACATGCCTCCAAGGGCTTTACCCACTAGAGCAAATTTTCTTCTAGTGAACCTCTCCTGTTTGTCCTTCCACCTCTTCCTGCTCAATGAATTCAGTCCCGGTTATCGCCACCTATTCTCCATTACATCCATAACGTTGTTCACACCTGGAAATAGGTCATCTTTGCGTTTGAAAGATAAGTCACTAAAACCAGTAGAATCACATATCTCTTTTACTTTATTTCCCAATGCCCTATGGGGACCATCAAACTTTGCTTTGTGCTCTTCCCACATCTTTCCTTATTTAGCTGGTTTCTAATTTGGTCTATGCCCACTCATCCTCAGTCACGTGCCTCTCCCTCCCAACACATCTCCACAGACACTGATTGGTGAAACCCCTGAATACTGCAAGGTGCATGCCCAATCTCTGGGGTCAATGGAGTGAGTGTGCAAGAGAAAGAGTCCCAGAAGTTTGACGGATTCCAGTTCTCCCAGTACTGGAAGACTGTTCCGAGGAAAGAGAGCTCAGATCCTTTGTGTTCTCCCAATGTTCATTTCTCTATTTGCTTTTGCCACACTTTGTGTTCTTATTTCCTGTTTCCTAGTCACATTAAGAGGCTTAATTTTCAAGATAAATGCTGTGTCTCCTCAAAGCTCCCACCTCCAGTTTGTTCATCTGCCAAAGTTTCCCTCATCCATCAGCACACAATTCAACCTCCACCTTGAAGAAAGTGGGACTGTTGTCCCTGGACTGAGGTAACTGTCCTCTCTCTGAATATACTCATTTCCAACACATATGTGCCGTTGGAAGGTGGTGCAAATGCCCGTTTAGAATGCATAGCGCCGGAGATAGGTTTTATGAAAGATATGGGTGATGGGGTTGGGGTCGAAATACTGTATGGCGAAACCCAACCATCAATAACCTTTCTAAAAAATGTTCTTTAATTCAATAAAACTATGCTTTAAAATCACATGAATGAATAGAACATCTTTGTAAATAAAATGCTAATTCATGATTGAAAAAAATATAAAATCCTTAGCAAGCCTGGAATAAATAGACCTTTATTGACTAGAAGGCAACTCTAAGCACCATGGGTGAATACTAAAGAAATAATAAATTAAAACAAGAAGTAAAAGACATACACCAGAAACTTCAGGGCCTGGCAAATGTCCTGGGAATGATAGTTATTTTGATACCGGGGCTTTCAGTGGAAACTCCACTGCTCTGAAATGCAGGCTGTGCAGAGCGTTTGCTACTAAACTGACCTTGTCAAATGCAAAGATTAATTGAAGATGACGCACTGACAATATGTGTTTGCCTGCCTGTCTCCCGAAAACTTTGCAGACTTCTAAATGAATACATAAAATGCTCAAAAAAGTGTGGACACAACATGAAAATAGCAACAGCAAGTAAGAGGCTGTGAAAGAGAGGGAGAGAAAGGAAGGTGCGTGCTAACCTTCCACTAGGGAGACAGAGAGCCTGGAGGTGTATAGCAGAGCTACGCAGTCAGGGGGGAGAATCGCCCTCCAAAGGCAGGGGGTAAATATTGACACATGGAGCAAGTATGCCACTAAGGCTAGCGATATTCTTTCTCTCCCAAGAAGGACATTTGGAGTTTAGAGTCTGTCAAATTCTATAGAGTTGTTTCTGTGTTAGTGTTAGTGCGAGAACAGTTCACTGCTGTTCCTCTGTGCAGGGCAGAGGCGGCTAGCACTTTCCTCTCCCTACCAGTGACCAGTTGATAAAAGAACAGGCCACTGGTCAGGAAGGTCTAGTGTGACCCAAGTGTGCCTTTCAGAGCCATTAGGTTGCATTTTGTGATGTCGCAGCCCTCTCTATAAAGTAAAAGGTGAGCACTAAAGGTCTTTTCTGTATCAGACAAAATTCTGCTGGGCAGGCAGAGATGGATTGCCCGGGCAGGGCCAAAATCAATCGCAGTAACTTAATGAAGTCATTGCTCCCTGCTCTTTTGCTCCTGATTGCCTGCCGCATAAAATGTTGGCCAGTCATAGGACAAAAATATTCTAACGACAGAATTGAACCTAACCTAGCAGGCTCAGATCATTATATTCAAACCGCTTTGCCTGCGGTTGGACGCAGAGACTTTCCAAATTCAGGCTTTGGGCATCCTCATTAATTATTGAGCCACCTAACCTTGTGAGATGCTTTACCTGTTCCTGAAATGGAACCATTTCCTGGAATTTGCAACCTTTCCAGGCAATCTGCAGATCTGGAAATCTCAGTATTTATCGAATTGGAATACTTTCTGTTTTATGAATGATGTCATTTAAGCCTTATGAGAGATAAAACTAGATGGCATGTTTTTGTCATTTCTGTTTCATACGTCTAATGAAAATGACTCTTATTAACTACTTTCCCCCCCTGTGCTCTGCATTCCTGATCACATCCCGGTTACCACAGTGGATGTCTCACTCAGTGTTTGGGTGAAATGTATCATTTTTTCTTTCTTTTTTCAGATAACAGAGTCTCAGTAGCAGACCAAGATGCATATTTCTACATTCGATTACCTGTAACAGATCTCTCTAGAAGTCTCTGTGTTCCAACTGTCTTTCTGTATTACAGCAGCAAATAAAAACCACATCAAATCATTTTACCATATCTCATGATTCTGTGGTTCAGAGTTCGGGGATCTGCCTGACCAGGTTTGTTTCTCTTCGCAGAACACATTGCAGCTCTTGTGTTCTGCTGGCAGACCCGTTTCAGCTGAGTCATGGGCACTCATCTGCTGACTCATTGGAGGTCAAAATTTGCTGGGAATGTTCTCCAATGACTAATTAAGTGTGATTTGAATAGCGAAGGGACCTAAGAACCTAACTTTGGGTATGGCAGCCATACTTCTGTATTAGGAAAACCTCTCTCTCCCTCCCCCAGTCTCTCTCTCTCTCTCTCTCTCTCTCTCTCTCTCTCTCTCTCTCTCTCTCTCTCTCCCTGTATGAGAGGGAGAAAATGAGAGAGAGTAAGAGTGAGAGAGAGAGAAGAGAGAGAAAAAACAATTATTAAACAATGGTCCAGAGTCAGGCACAGGTTTGCTACCATGGGGGCACACTCATATTCTACAGAGGCCCCAAATATGGCAGTATCCTCACAGCCCTCCCAGATTTGGCTTAAATTGCATCAATTTTATATTCCATCTTATGAGTCAGGAATTTTTTTATTAAAGTTTATGACTACTTCCCGCTGATTTCTCAAATTTCTATTGGAATTAAGAACATGTTGTTGTATTTTGGTACACATTTATCTTAAATTAAGGTACTAATATTATGCACAGTTCAAATTTTTAAATCTCGGGTTGAGTTGTAAATTTCTGGGTTTAGAATTTAGATCAACAATTCTAGACCCTAGACTACTGAGAAACGGAGTGCATAATAATGCTTATGGAAAAGGGTTTTAGGCCCATAGTTCTAAGAATTCCATATTTAGTCAAATTAGCATTATTATATAAGAATCAAGAGATGAGTTACAGACTTAAAAGAGTAAATGAATCATCTTTATATAATTCCTGAATAAATGATTTGGAAATTATTTTAACAAAACAAGGGTGGGGAGGAAAACCCAAGAAACGGTAGTTCTAATCTAGAAAACACATGCTAGAAATTTGCAGAACATTTAAGCAAATTTAAAAAATGCTTATTTTAGGCTAAAACCATAGACCATCTATTAACAAGAACGTATAAACTGCAGGAAGCAAGATCTCAGCAGAGAAGAAAGGCCAATTTGATTCTTTATCTGATTTTTTATAGATCAGAATGATTTGAGTGAAGAATTTCACATCTATGCTAATTCTTTCACTTTTCCCTCTGCCCCAAATTATACATTACCTGGTTTATCTTTCTACTCAGACTTAAACTTATATATGAAAGGAAGACTGTATTGATGGTAAATAATCCATCTCTTGATGACTGTATGAGTTTATTTATACAGGTATGTTGGAGTTAAGATACACAATTCAAATTTATATACATGGCATCACTGTATCACTGTTCACTATCTTCCCATTCATCATCGATTTGCTTGAGCTGGCACCAGTAACATCTCCGTATGTCCTGCCTAATGCTAGTAGAGCCCAAGGGCATCTGCTTGCTCCAGGAACATAAAGAGCCTCAATCCATTCTGGAATAAGGTCTATAATTGTTACTGGTATTTGGGATATAAAATACAGCATGGGTAGCTTGCCAGGCTCTGCCATGCAGATAGCATACTCTTGTAGTCAACTCTAAATACAGCATTGCGCCGCACGAGCCGGGCTGCGATAGGCTGGTCTGCTGGGCGGAGTTCTGACTCCACCATACATGTATGTGTATCAAGCAGATACATGGCATCACTTAAATTAATTTCTTTTCAAACTTGACTGATGTTATTTTAATTTTATGATACGCAAAAATGTTAGCAGTGTTCTTAAACTGGGATTTGGATGCTATGACTTGTCAAACCAGCCTGTAACAGGAGAACATACTCAGTTTGACAAGCTTTCAAGACATCAAACTGGACCTGTCTGGGTATTTCTCTGAATGCAAATGTATGAATGCTGAAAAAACCACCTCTAGTAGTTTTCTAAACAGTGAATAAGTTAGATGAAATTAATGTTGTCGTAGTTCACATTGTGAACACAGACAGATACACAATTGGGCTACTCCTATGGTGCCTGAGAAGGATCCAGCATCATATACAAATGATGTATTTTTATTACTGAACCAAACAACTGGTGATATCACCCAAGAAAATGGCATTGTTAATTCTAATCTCTTCTAGCACAAAAGCACAAAATTAAAAATGAGATTTATAATCCATTTTTACTTAAATGAAACTCAAAAATATATTGAAGGGGCTGGAGTGATAGCACAGCAGGTAGGGTGTTTGCCTTGCATGAAGCTGTCCTGGGTTCGATACCCAGCATCCTATATAGTCCCCAGAGCACCGACAATACTAATTCCTGAGTTCAGAGTCAGGAATAAGCCTTGAGCATTGCTGTGTGTGACCCAAAAAAAAAAAATATTGAAAATATTTAACAGTGTGTTGTAGATTACATGTGATAAAGGACAGTATTAAACCAAATTGCAAAATATGATTTTTAGATGGCAGATTGAGCAAAAAGTCTTCCATCAACATTTCTTGACCACCTGACATCACATTATTGGTCGATTTGCTTGACAGAGCACCAGTAACGTTTCCATCTGTCCCTATAAAATGCCAGTGTAGCCCAATGGCATCTGCTTGTTCCAGGAATATGAAGAGATCGACATTATATTTCCAGACAAACCTCTTCTTGAAGTTTAAAGAAGGATGCCCTTGGGGCTGTAGCAATAATACACTGGGCAAAGCATTTACCTGGGTGCAGTGACCAGGGTTCAAGCCCCAACGTTCCGTATGGTCCAGCAAAGAAGGGCTGATTCCTTAGTGCAGAGACAGGTGCTAGCCCTGAATATTGTGGGTTGGCCTCCAATCACTCATATCACTTGTCTTCCTGCTGTTCATAGATTTGCTTGAGGGGGCACCAGTAACATCTCCACATGTCCTGTCACATGCTAGTGTAGCCCAAGGACATCTGCTTGCTCCAGGAACATAAGGAGCCTCAAACCATTCCTTCAGTTATGGGAATGAAGTATATAATTGTTATTGGTTTTTGGCATATCAGAGATGACATGGGTAGCTTGCAAGGCTCTGCCGTGTGGGTGGGATACTCTTTTAGTAGCCTTTCATCTTGTGCGTTTATTGATGAGATGGGGAAAGATCGGCTTTTCTGCTGGTTGGATCTCTGATGAGTTTTGGAATAAGATATTGAAAATGGCAGCCCCTCATGGTGTAGGGGTTCCTCTGGCTTCTTCTGAGCTTTGCTGGGATGGCGGGCCAGGGATAGAACCCACCTTCAATCCTGGATGCCTCTTGATCATCTGGACACAGGAAGAACCGATAGCAGCTCTGCCCCCGTGTATCTGTGTCTCTGGTTCAGGCATACCTGGGCTTTAAATAGATGGCTGTAGGGTGGGACTCTGACGAGCAGGGCTTGGGATCTGCTCTTCTGCTGGGTAGAGCTCTGATAAGCTGTGGTGTCCAGATGTTGAAATATCTGATCCAGAGACTCAGATGCACAAGGCAGAGCTGCTACCAGCTCTCCCTGTGCCCAGCTGATCATGAGGCGCCCAGGAGGGGAGGAGAGTTCTAGTCCTGCCCCACCATCCCAGCAGAGCCTCTCAAAGAGCCAGATGACACCATTAGGGCTGTCATTTTCAACAAATGCACTCCACAGTTGGCCTCCAAGCGAAAGATAATTTTTTTAATTAAAGGAGAATTTTCTTGATACCAGAACATTCAGACCAAGGCTTAAGAGAAACATTATGTTGGTAGCTTACTCTGAAATGCTGGTCGTATGTTGTAAGTATGTATGCATGCAGTATGTATCTGGTGTGTGTGAAAGTGCACATCCATGTGCATGGTAATAATTCAACCATACCGTAATTTAGAAAAAAGAATTTCTGGAAATACAGGCTTGAAATTATTCCTAAATAAAAGCTAGAATCTGTTATCTTAGGGAATATTGGCGCAGCTCTGCCTCAGCACTTATTTCCATAGCTTGATATATTTATTGAAATCTGCCCAACACCTTGGTTTCTCACTCTGCTTTAACCTCTCTATCTTAATTATAAACATTAGTAGGTGTAAATGTGGGTGCCCAGTTTAAGTGACCTTGAAAAAATGCATGATTGCAGATAGTGCAAAGCTGCCTTCCAAAGTGTTACATTTCATCGCGACACAGCGAGAGGTATGTGATGGCTATAGGCTATTCATAGTCTTTTATAAAGCCCCCTAGTCTCCTTTTCACAGAGTTCATATGTAGCTAAAATAAGAAAGAACTGCATCTTAGAAAATGCATTGTATTACACAAATATTATATTTAGAAAATAACTTTGGGATTGGTAGAAATAAGGACTATTCTTTTTTTAACTGCAATGACTTTTGGAGGATGCGTCTGTGTGAGGAATTGAAGACAATGTTATTGACATGGAATTTATGTAGAATATTTCTTCTAAAGCATACTTTCAAACACCTGAACAGAAGGTGTTCAAATTAACTAAGCACGACTTTATTGACTAACTTAGAGTTTTTTTTTCTCTTGCTTCCCCTCCTCCCTCCTTTTTTACTCTTGAGACCTTAATACCGACAGAAGAATAAAATTCATCTGCACTCCACTTAATATGTGTAACCAGCTGTGATTTTATTTTTTGATGCTGCCACATGAAAAAAGTTTTTTTTCCTAAGCTATAGGTGTTAATTGGTATCTTTGTATCTTGCTAATTAAGTTCTAGCAACACCTTTTTCCTTTTCCTCGGTTGCATTTAATGAGATCCCTTGTTGTATTAATTTATTAGATAATTAGATAAAACAAAAAGTTCAGTTTCTCTACGAACTGCTCTGAAAAGCATATCCTAAATATTCAGATAGATTACAATGTATACATGATAAGAAAAAAATTCTGCTCAAGCAGAAATAGACTTACTATTAGTCTCTGTACTCACACTGATCTTTGAAATAATATAATAGTTAGGGTATATAGCAAAAAGATTGATTCAAAGACTCAGGCAGCAACAATTATTTTGGTGTAAGCAAAACAGAATCACATATGGTACAACATGATGCTCATATCAGAAACCTTTGCAATATTTAAGTACAACAAACAAATTATCAGTTAAGCACTGTGCCCTCTGGACTCTAATTATCATTTTATCTGCATGTTCATTTTCTCTCTAAAATTATTTTTAAGCCACTGGCCAAATACTTTAGTGCTTTTTGTCATTTATTTTGATGCCAGAATTTATTTGACAAATGGATAATGGGAGGGGATCTCCCTAAATTGAAACTGATCATTGTTTAATAATATATTAATTTCCATTCAGCAGAAGTTTGGGGATGTTGGAAATCACTTTATGTGAGAACACTCTATTGCTGGGCTCTCCCCAATGTAGCTAAGAGTGCTTCGGATGATTACTGCCTAGCTTGCTTGCTTAAAATTTTCAGAAAATTCACTGACATTGCTCATTGTTCTATTTTTTGTCTACACAATGTAAATCATTGATCTGGTATCATCTAAAGGACTCTTTGAAATTCTAAATAGTTGGTGTCAAAATGTCACACCTCTTTAAATATCTACCTAACCTTGATGAGAAGCAAACATTTGAAACTTAAACTATTAAACTATCAGAATTAGTACTACACGGCCATACATACACCCAATCAACTTTGAAATTATATCTTGTAAGCAACAAAGGACGATCCAACCTGAAACTCATTATAATATACAATCTTTCAGATTTTTTTGGTAGTTGTAGTTATCCAGTTTAAATAACACTGAGTGCCCTACTTAGGATAAATGCCTTCTAATAGGATGCCTTAAAAGGGCATATAAGAGGGACAAACTGAAATCAAAACAAAATATTAACTAATGCCCTAGCAGAAGACACAGCGGCTTGCCATAATGCAAAGTGTTCATTTTTCCAGGTCATCCCATTCATTCAGTACTTGCTTTAGGATAAATGCAGGCTGGTAGAGATGTTCAAAATTAAATGCTGTGTTGATTTGTTTCTGCTTTCTGTTCTGGTGACATGTACCCCTTTCTGGTGACACCACCCAGGATTAGAAGAGCTTTTCTTTCCGGCATTTAAGAAGAGTGAAAGTCAAGCAATTGACATAAAATCTTAAAACTTCCATTGCTTTGGTTTTTGTGCTTTCCCAAATGCTAACTTAAATCCCTCGTGAGTCTTACAAGCATAAAGGGAACAGGGGACTCGGAGGGACAATTGGAGACAGAGATAGCAGAGCTATGAGAAGATTATTTGCAGAAAATATTCTTCCCATGTGTAGACTTGGCCTTTGAAGCAAAGAATTACAGCAGGAAATTAGGCGTAGGCTGGTACAGTCTCATAAACAAGTACAAAATTGTGTCAGCACACCAAAATATTTCACTAGGCTGCCCTTCCCTAGGAGGATCACAGGTGGTATAATAAATGGAATCAGCAGCCCTTCCGACATGCCTAGCATGTATGATTATTGTGGCTCAGCCAGCCATTAGTTATTTGTAAGCTGGGGCATAAATACAGACTCTACTTGAATATTTATGGACAGTGCCAGAATCTCCCTTCATTAATTTGTCTACATATGGGGAATCTAGCCATGGGGAGGATGGGAAATATTTACTCAGGGACCCTTTATGTAACACATTAAATATAAATGTGCTCTAGTGTGGGGGGTCTGGGAACTCTTGGTAGCTGTTGAGTCCTGATTGACCCTTTATCATTTTCTCAAAAAACTGAATGTAAAACTGAAGAACTAGCTTTAACATTCCACAAATTTCCTAGTTCCAGACCTAGTCTATAAGAAACTTCCCAGGTTTTCAACCAGACATATTTTTATTAGTCAACATAAAATTCTTCTCCCCAGAGTTCAGCTAAACTGTTACTAAATATTCCTGTGCCTTGGTAGAAAAATAATTAAGATCCCATTGTTGCTCACTGAGCAATGTGATTTAACTATTTAAGTTATACAATCACAGAAGGATCACTGGTAATATTAGCAAACTCATGTACAAGAGAAATAATAACATTTAATGCAGAAAGTATTGAATTTAGTGCATTTTCTGTTTTATATGTCAAATGTTATTAATAGACAACAGTATAATGTCATTTCTATACCACAATAAAAATATTTTCAAACTAATCATAATATTACACTTCCTTTCATTGAAATAAGATTTGCAGATTTCATTCACTTTATTCATAGGGTAATTATAAAGATTTGATAAATTAAAGTGCTTTAAGACACATTAAATAAAATTTGGTAGCAGTGCTTAAAATGGTTACTTGCCAAATATTTCCATGTAACTATTATTCCATGGATGTTCATATCCGGCATAGGTTATATTTTTTTAACCACTACACGTTCAATTGGCCAAAGTGATGTGATCATTATATTAAATAAAGAATTTGTGCAATGATTCTCTTAATTCTCTTAGAAAAGGGTAGTAAAATTTTTATATATAATGGTGAGAAAATGAAGGGGTTTCTTAAACTACCTACCCTATTAAGAAGAAAATCTGCATTCACAACATCATTCATCTGGCCAAGAATCCAGGCAGAATTGCACCCAATAGATTTTCTGAGAAGTATAATGAAGTATTTGAGGAAGTTATGGGAAGTTTCGTTGTGAGCTCCACCTCAACATACTAGCTGTGTTACAAGCTCCCGAATTCTCTGTCTAACATAAGATTATGTTAGACATAATCTAACATAATAGTAAAAATCAAATTATATATTAACTGGTTGATATTAATAATAATTAATATTAATCGTAATAATCTTAATAATTAATCATAGTCTTAAAAATTCCCATTAAGAGGAATTTTGGGGGCTTTTCGTTTTTTTATTACTCTAAAGTGAAATGTACATTACTAGTAGAGAATGTTTTGCCTTTTAAATTCCTACTTTAGTAATTTATATAAATACATTAAGAACAGGAATGAAATATGTATCTTATGTTCTTATTTAAAGTTAGTCAAGGCAAACAATCAAAATATTATTATACTAGGATATTTTCTTTAACTATTGATTATTGATTGCTGAATTTTATCTTCTCTAATAATGCTACTAAATAAAATGATTTGGCATATCCAGTGTTCTCTGTTATCTATAATTAAGAATTCTAGGCCTTTAGAAGTTCATATCATATGTTTTAGTATAAATATCACTTTATTTTCACTGATAAAATAAAGCATTGCTTTTCCTTTGAGACTTTCAGTTTGTGCATTGTGACTTTTCATCTTGTAGGTTAGCGACTCTGTGATCTTCTGACATCCCGTGGGATCCAGCCGGTAATGGCTCTAGTCCAGCTGTCGTCTCCAAGTCACAACACATTTCCAGCCCATCCGATTGTCAACACTTTTCAAATGAGACAGCGTAACTGTCTCTTGATTGTCCATGGAGGTCGGAACTCTGGATTCCTTCTCTCACTTGAGTGAGGCGTAATATTCCAAGCATAGCTCTTTCGGTTCCTCTTTGGGAGACCCGAATAGCGTTCTTATCCTGCTTTCGTAGGGCCCAGGTCTCTGAGGTGTATTTTAATGCAGGGAGAATGGTGGAGTCTAAGAGATGTGCCCGGAGCCGGAGGTTCTTTGTCCTTTTAGCTGCTGGCAGTGAGCCACATCGCTTCAAGTTTAATCGTCCTATCTGGTTTGTTAGGCACTCAAATGAATCAATGCTCATGGCCAGGTTTGTGTTGACAAGGACACAGAAGCCACCAACGCCTCTTTCATCCCATGTTCCAAAGAACAGTTTTCTCTGTGTCAAAAATGGTGTGAAGCTATTGATGCGCCCTCGTCTCTGTCAGACCAATGATGTAGTTCTTGATCTTTTTGCCTGCACCATCAGATCCTTGATATATGCTTCCGATGCCAGCGCACGTGCATTGAAAGTACAGACAGTCATTTTAGTCCTTCTTCGTTTTAGCAGCCTAATTTGGCCCTGAGATTTTATCAGCTTCTCCTTTCTGGTCCTTCTTTGTGCTGACTTATTTAGGGCTCTTTCAGGGTCAAGGAAATAAACATTGCTTTTACTGGTTTTGGCATATTGACTATGTGTCAGACAGCTTGCCAGGCTCTGCCGTGCAGGCGGTGTACTCTCAGTAGCTTGCCGAGGTCTCTGAGATGGGTGGGTAGAATATTCTTGGTAATTTGCAAATGAATCATGGTCAGTGGAGTACCAGGAGTGCAATGGAGAGAGCTGTTTTCAGCTCTGCCTGGTGTATGTATGCCTGTGGTTCAAGCATTCCTGGACTTGAAATACTCTCCCCTCTGGACATGGGGATGAGGTCTAAATAAATAATATATACATTTAATATATATTCTTATACAAATATATACATTTATATTTTACCAGCCATCAGAATTATCATGTAGAATTTTTTGATCTAGTAGAAAAAAAGAAAAATTGCAATGGCAGTCATAAAAAACATTTTCTAAGAAGTAGAAAATAGGGGCCGGAGCGATAGCCCAGTGGGTAGGGTGTTTGCCTTGCACGCGGCCGGCCTGTGCTGGCCCGGGTTCGATCCCTGGCATTCCATATGGTCCCCGAGCACCGCCAGGAGTGATTCCTGAGTGCAGACTAGGAGTAACCCCTGAGCATAGCCGGGTGTGACCCAAAAAGCAAAAAAAAAAAAAAAGTAGAAAATAAAGGCTCGAGTGAATGTACAGCAGGTCACCCAAGATCAGTTCCGGGCATGCCAATGACCTCTTGAGCACTGCCAGGAGTATATCGTGAGTGCAGAAGTTGGACTTAAGAATTGCCAGATATGAAAGAAGTGATTTGCCTGGAAAATCAGACACTGGAAATTGAAATGGGGATAGTCACCTACTTTTCCTTGTTGAAGGATTTGTTAATTTTTAATGGAACTCCTATTTTTTAATTCTCAAAGATCCACAAATTTTCCAATAATTTGAATTTCATATGGTGAATTCTAATTTTGATAAGCACTTGTTAAAATCCCAGATCGACATTGCATTAGCGATAATGTTTGTTCCAGCAGCAAACCCTGCTCTAGAGAGTTCACTTCCACCATTGCCTCAAGTATAACGAAGCCTCGAGGTTTTCATTTTACTTTTCTGACTAGCATTTTATTACATCATGTATTCACCTGCATGAGTCATAAGACTTTTGTTAATGACTGTGTACTTGGAGGAAATAGATTATTATTACTATCAAATGAAATGTTTATTTTTTATTTGATGATAATATTATGCATAATTTACTTTAGAGGTAGTGGAATCAAATAATTCTTTTCTGTTTGGAGACAACAGCTGAATTCATATAAACTCATCCCCTATATGACTGTAAAGGATACAGCTCTAGGAGATAATCCATTTGATGCTGGATTAGCCCCATCTATTATGACCCCCTCTAAAGAAGGGCACGAGACACTTAGAAAATACTGACTTATATAAGAAATGGCATATTTGCAAATTATCAACTGAAAATTATATCAATGTTAATATGGTTACTTTATAACTATTGGGGTGTTTGCAGTATTTTCTCTTATTGGTCTGTTAAAAGTATTTTTCAACTCATGAGCTACCTTCCCTCAGTTTAATCAATATGCATGGGTTATGAGTTATAATACATTGAAAGCAAAGTAATTATTTAATACTTACATGCAATATGAAAAGACTCTCCAGCAAGAGTACAGACCGTCACCTCATATATTTGACTGTGGTACACAGAGAGAGCAAGAGAAGGAGAAATGAAAGCTTATAGTAGTTTTTACTAATTTCTTGTGGTTCCCAGTCCCAAGCCTCAGCTCCAGCAACTGCTTCCTACACTGTGTGTTAAAGTTACATTGTGTAGCTGTCCTGAATAAGTCCTCTCAGGGAACACTAACTTTCTCTTGTATTATTCTTCTTAGCAATATGCCCTCCTCTCTTTCCATATGTCACCAATGGCATAATTGCTCTCTTTTCTAAGAGTGAAGGCTGTTCTATATCTCTGATTCATTATTCACATACAAATCATATTCTTTTATATGTTGATGAACTTCATACTTGGTTGATTTCCACAACTGATCTCCTATGAATAATGTCTCTTGGAGCAGTTTTAGCTTTAAAAAATGATATCATGTCCTCTGAATGTGTACTCAGATGGGAGATTTCTGGATTATTTGATAGCACTCCTTTTTTTGAAAAATTTTATTCAATTTTCATAATGATTATACCAGCTTAGAATGGGTGTTTTTGAGGAGGCATATCAATGAATGACTAGCAATAATAGTCATTTCAGTGATGTGATTAAAACATGAAGTCTAACTTGCCAAAAATGTAAGGTCACTTAACTTGATGTGATTTGTAAAGTTGTTGTCAAAGTACATACAGTTTATAAAGGACATCAAAGAGGGTCTAGTTTACCCCATAAGCCAAGTGCTGACTTTGGAGATGACCCTCCACTCCATGAGGGCCTCCATGTTCCACATCCGAACTTCCCCCTCATCAGCGCTCCACAAAGCGGACCAGCCTATCACAGCCCGGCTCATAGAGATGCACCCTGCAGCAGTCTTTTTTAATCCGCCCAGAGCCTCACAACAAGCCAGAAGACCCCCGACTCCATGAGGGCCTCCATTTTCCACATCCGGACTTCTCCTCTTGTCAGAACTCCACCCTGCAGACCAGCCTATCACAGCCCTGCTCCCGTGGCCCTATGCGGCCGTGTGGTTCATCAATAAATGCTGGATTTCGAGATGACTACAAGAGTATGCTACCTGGCAAACTACCCATGTTGTATTTGATATGCCAAATACCAGTAACAATTATAGACCTCATTCCCATGACCTGATGGAATGGTTTGAGGCTCTTTATGTTCCTGGAGCAAGCAGGTGCCCTTGGACTCTACTTGCTTGAGACAGGTCATATTGAGATGTTACTGGTGCCTGCTCGAGCAAATCGATGATGAACGGGAAGACAGTGATACAGTGACAGTGACTTTGGAGTCTCCTTCCTGAATTCCTGAGTTGATAGGAGGAAGCTTCAGTGCTATTCTCCTTAGATACGCAGATTGGAAAGAAGCCTTTGAATGCCTTTTGTAAGATACAATGGTAAATGTTGAATAAAATATGATTCAGGATAGGAAAAGGAAGTTGTGTAACTTGAAAGTACTAACGGTTCTTAGGAAATACTGACCTGAGCAGGGCAACTGGAAAACTTAGAAATAAATATAGTTTTCTAAAGCACTTTACAAAATAGAACCATAGAGAAAGGCCAAGGGCCAAGGCTATGAATAAGAGGTGAATTCAGCCTAGACATGTCCTTATAGTAATTGATTAATGATATTCATTTATCATCTAGATAACATGATCAGTTAAATAATTGTCCTTAAAACACAGTCACTTACCAAGAAAGATACAGGGTAGGTATAAAAATGTGTTTTATTGCCAAGATGACATTATTATGAGAAATTAAGTATAATTTCCAGGAAGAATTTATTCAATTGTTCATAGAGGATGTAGATGTATCCTGAGCACTTGACTTTATCAACTTCTGGCGTCTTTTTTCTCTTCACCATATCTTCAGTGGGACAAAATAATTTAGTATTCATTACATTTCTTTCTGAAATATCAAACTAAACTCTTATTTAACAATAAGTAGGTTTTGTTCTGATTTATGAAACTACACTTCTTGGTAAAGAGTAAACGCCCTAATAAGAAAATCTCACTTTGTTGACATGGTCTAGTTATCTTACTAAAATTTTGTCTTTTTCTGCACTCAATATAACCACTACAACTATGATTATTTTCGCATTTATTGTTCTCACCAACAGGACACTTAAGTAATGAGAAACAGAATTCAGGCGAAGTATAATATTCTGTCATTTTCTTGCACAAATTTCTTCTGAATAAATCAGTGCATATTCAGATGGAAGGAAAAAATTGTCAAATATTCTGCACCAAGAAAGAGTGATGTTCTTTCAAAAAAAATTTTTTGCATTAAAAGCATCCATTAGTTACTGACAGCACAAGTCAATCGCAGTGTCATTGAACCCTGAATTACTCTGGGAACAGTCAGAAGGAACAAACTTATCTTTTGCAAAGTCATTCATCAATCTAATGGCACAGCAAGTGCATCTGTTTTAATGCATAGTCGCTGTCCTGCTTGCTACTCTATGATGCTGGTTTCTACAGTTAAGTTGATTCTTCTCACGCTCCTGAAATGATTGTAGCTGCTTCTAGGTTGTGCTTCTTGTTGGCATTACTGCAAAATAGTAAATCCAAAGTTTTCAAATTCCTTCACTCAAAAAATTAATGATCAGATTGTATAAATTGCTTGTTTTTTACCAATTTTCAGTCACTTGTCACTTGTCTTCCCATTGTTCATCAATTTGCTCAAGGAGGCACCAGTAACGTCTCCATTCATGGGGAATGAGGTCCATTATTGTTACTGTTTTTGGCATATTGAATACACTACAGGTAGTTTGACAGGCTCTACTGTGGCTCTGGGTTCATCCCAGGGCCCCAGTCTTTTCTATGTCAGACCATCAACCGTCCAGGGCCCATGAGGCAGAGCCCTGGGTGTAGACAAGCCTGTCTCCTGCCTGCCACCTGCCGACACAGCCGGCCACCATAGCCACACCTGCAACATCTTGAGGGGCAGGAAAGGGCAATGCACTAGCCAGGAATCGAACCTGAGTCTCCTGCATGGGAGGCAGGAATTCTACCACTGAACCACCAAATTCAGTGGTGAATTTGAACCACCAAATTCAGTGGAAAATTGTCACTACAATTTTCAGTGACAAAGAAAAATATGCTAATTCCTTATCTTTGATGTGATAGTAGCAAGTAGTTTTACATAAAACACAAAGATCTTGATGACCATGGACTGATTCCTGAAAATAATTGTCCCATGATTGCTCTAGGAATGGATGGCAAGGGAAATTTTAGAAATCACAATAGTAAATCATATCAGTGGCCACGGATACATTTCCTCCTTTTATTATCTGTAAATTTCCTATGGTTCAGAACTCATCAGATAAATACATTATTTTGCAAAAAGTCACTAACAATGTAATTAACAAATTGACCTACTTTGATCTTTAGTCATCTTTATTTGAAAAATGACAAGGTTAATAGTATACATGTTTCTGTCCCTCCCACGTGATATGTCAGTCAAATGTATCTTCAAATACTGCTATGTGCCTGAGAATATCATTGCCAATATTTTTGTAAGGTTCTGTTACTTAAATAATGAACCCTGTATTAACACTTGAAGGAGAAGTAGAGGACTAGAGACAGTAGGAAAAGACTTCAAAACAAATGAAGTGTTCATCACTGACCCAGTGAACAAACCAGTTTGCTATTTGCAAATAACTGCAAGCAGCTTTATTAACTAACCCACTTGAATATGGCGAAGCAATTAAATAAGAAGGACAAGAGGAGGGTGTGTGTCTTCCACCAGCGGTACTCAGGGAATATTCCTGCTTTGTTCTCGAGGGTTTACTTCTGACATGCGGGGAATAATGCAGTGCCAGAGATCTAACTAGGTCCCCTACAAGCAGAGCTTTCCCCCTGCATTTTGATCTCTTTTTCTGGCTCCGGAGATATATTCTAATCTGAGTTGAGTACCACTGAGTGAAAGTGTGTATCAGGGCAAGGTCACTGTGCTTACCTGTATAAATTCATTTTGACAGATGTGTGAAACATCACCAAGGAAAGAAAGAAACATCAGTGGAACAAAGTGAAGGTTATTTTCAAATTCCAAATGATGAAATTCAAACCCAAAGGGCAGATTCTCAGTTTGGTGAGAGACAGATGCAGGGGCTCTTTAATACAGAGATTCTATAGCATTTGAGAGAGAATTAAACTCACTGGTAAGGGAATGAGAAACCGGAGACAGGGTCACTGCAGTCTTTATGTGCCTGTGCATGAAGAGGAAGAGAGATTGTGCCGAAGAATATGCCTTCACAGGGGAATGAGAGAATTTCATTTCAATTTCAGGTTTGAAATATGTGGAGCATTTTTATAGAGAGGAGTAACAGGCAGCATGATACATTTGCTGGAAGCCCTGTAGAAAAAATTGAGGTGCGAAATATATGCTTAAGGGTCTTCAAGATGTATGTGGTAGTCAAAGCAGTGAGGATGAATGGATCAGGCAGAGAGAGGGTGCGAAGGAGGCGTGAGCACAGAGCACGGGTGGGCACACTCACTACTTAAGGAATGCACATGGATAAGCAGTCCTCCCGGAGGGGCGTCAGGGACCTTGGGGGCCATAGGAAGAGAGCAGAAAGCGGCAGCTGGACCACTCTCTGCACAGCTACCAGATACCCACATCTGCCAGTTGTGCTAATGCTGCGCTGGCTAGAACCTGCCCGAACATTCAGCAGCTGCACACTAAAAGAAAATGGTGTTTTTGAAAGAAGCACTTTGAGGGTAGGGGATGAGAAGCACAGGTAGTGCTCAGAGGTCACTCTGAGCTCAGTGCTCAGAGACCTACCATGCTGGGGATCAAGCCCAGGGCAGTGCAGGGGGTGCATTTCATTTCCCTTGCATCCGCCTCACCTAGGTTCAATCCCTGCCATCCCACATGGTCACCAGACACCTCCAGGAGGATTTATTGGGTTCAGAGGCAGGGAGATATCCATGAGAGTCCCCTGATGTGACCCCCAAGAAAAGAATTTCAAAGCCAGGCTCCCTGGATGTGCTCAGCAGTTATTTTCCTGGCCCCAACAAGCACTTTTAACTCACCGTTTATGTCTCTTTATTCTCAAGCTTGTTACTGACTTGTGGTTTCTCTGAATCTTGCAATGTTGCAGGTGGGATTCTTACTGGGATGCCACATACCCTTTGTCAGAGCAGCTCTGAAACACAGACCGTGAGAGCCCATCTAGGGGACAATGTTGCAGTCACGTGTGTCAGGCTGGAATGCCATTAGCTTGACTTCAGTTGTTCTCTAGAATCTTAACTTATTCTCCAAACATAAAGTGAATCCTTTAGTTTTTAAAGCAGATAAACTCTAATTTTGTATCTTCCATTTAGGGGGTTTCTTCATTCTTGCCAGCTATTAATTCTCCTGGTCTGTCTTTTGTTTTCTTCAGCAGGAGTATCAATTCCTGTTCTCTGATTGACAGCTGTGCCTGTCACCTATTCCCTGATCCTGGAATGTACTATGGAGAACCATCTTGTGTCAGTCCTTTTGATCTCTGTATCTTTATTGCTAAACATTGGGTTGTTAAACAATGATGCGAATTAAATTCCAATTCCTGTGGTCTAAACTACTATAGGGTCCATAATGTGATGTTAAAAAAGTTTCCTCTCTTTGACCCACCAGGTAATGATACTCTCACACAGTTCTGCCTTCTCCAGTGTTTTAAATTTATTTGAATATCTGTTTTATTTCTCACAGACATGGGCAGAGCTGCTACTGGCTCTCCCTGAGCCCAGGCGCTCACGAGGTGCCCAAGAGGGATGGCAGGTTCTAGTACTGGCCCGCCACCCCAGCAGAGCCTAGCAACAAGCCAGACGACCCCCCCCCCCACACACACACACACTCCATGAGAGCCTCCATTTTCCACATCCGGACTTCCCTCTTCAGAACTCCATCCAGCAGACCAGCCTATCACAGCCTGGCTCACGAGGCCGCAAGAGGCGCGAGGTTCATCAATAAATGCTGGATTTAGAGATTACTACAAGAGTATGGTACCCGCACGGCAGAGCCTGGCAAGCTACCCGTGTCATATTTGATACGCCAAATACCAGTAACAATTATAGACCTCATTCCCATGACCTGATGGAATGGTTTGAGGCTCTTTATGTTCCTGAAGAGAGCAGGTGCCCTTGGGCTCTACTTGCATGAGACAGGATATATGGAGATGTTACTGGTGCCCGCTCGAGCCAATCGATGATGAGCGGAAGACAGTGACAGTGACACTTTTATTTTAAGATTTCAGTGTCACTGACTCATACTGATTTTTGAGATATCAACACCGTCAACTCTCTTTCTGTCCCACACAACATTCCTAGGATTTCAGCAGTTAGTATCCCGGTCTTCCCTACACCCTCTGTCCTCACACATTGTTTCCTCTGGATTCTTTAGGAATTAAGTCCCTTTTACTATCACCTTATCTCCCATGGTGTCTGTCTCACACTCCATCAGATCTGTATTTTTCACAGTATTCCTAACAGTTTTATTTTGACAGTGTACTTTTGACAAATATGATTTTCTACAGTATTTTATAATTGGCAACAATTAACATAAATGCTTAAAATGTCTAATTATAGAAGATTATAATGTACAATGCACTTACTACAACTGTAAATTTCTACATGTACATTACATATCTGCCATTGACAATATACATTAAACTCCAATGCTCAGTGCACACCTGTTTGCTTTGATTCTTCCACTCTGCTTCTAGTATTTTTTTCTAGAACTCTGATCCTAATATTTAAACTTTTTCATTTCCAAGCCATTTTCAAAAACAATGGCTTTAACCCTGAATATTACACAGGGGCAGGCAGTTAAAATACTAAAGCCTGGAGAACCTCACTAAGCGGACCCCACTCCAAAAGTTCTAAATCTGCAGTCACATAAGACCAGTTAAATGGCGACTTAGTTAGGAGAAAAGGGGCAAAGTGACCGCTTCATTTAAAAATTTTACCATGTACTACTGCTGTGCAGCAAAGGTGGAGATCCTATAATATCACATTGACTCAAAATAAAACGGCATGGGATACAATTCTTCCCTAAAAACGATAGCATGAAGGCCAAGATTTACTCTCAGTAAAATTGGAGGTGGCACTTAAAAAGAAAATGAGATGGTATGTGCAAACAAACCGGAAACAGAATCTGGAAGTAAAATGAAAAAAAAGGCCACACAATATTTTCTTTTGGGTCGTATACAAAGGAAATCTTTCTCTAGACAGGGTTCAAGGGATATTTCTTGTTTATACAGATATGTAAGGATCTCTTTAAGAATATCAAAATGACAAAATGGCTCCTTCACAGTCTAAGAGATTCTGGAAGTCACAAATCATATTGGTGAATAAGAACCAGTCTGAGCTGTAAAGATGATCATAAGAGAGAAACCAGATGACCTGGTGGATGGGAAAAGAGAACAGATGTGTAAGTGAAGATGGAGCGTTTCACTGCTGTAATTCTGTTGAATGGGGCACATTGTTGCTTAAATCCTAATACAGATGTTTCTATTAAAAGAGCTTAAAGACGTTTGAATTCCTTTTTCCATCATTATAAAAACACTGATTCCAAAGGGGACCTGGGAACTGTCTGGAAAACTCCAATGAAAAGGCAGGTAGATAAGCAATCTATCACACAAAAATTTCAATCTTTCCTGAAGAATGAAAACTTATAATTTTGACCTCTAACTCCTAAAAGTTTAGTTTAACCATCTAAGTAAGCATAAACTATGACTTTATATGATGATAATCCTTAGTGTTTGTATATTTGTGTGTCTATATACATATATATGTATATACATATATATGATACAAACATATATACTGCATCTAATACATACATCAAATATTATATATATTATATATATATGTATATATATATATATGTTAGAACATATGACTAAACCAGCTTGTGAAGAGAGTAGATGATTCAAATAAAGCAACATAGTGGTCAGTTTTGAAAGCTGGATGTAAATTTCACCCGAACAGAACTTTATTGGCCTATATTTGTCTAAGAGTTGTCCATAGTACTTTTAAGTTGTTGTCCTGACCCCTGGCTGTCGAGTTATCAGAACACAGCTGCTTTGGGGCTACAAGGGTTATACCGTAAGGCATTGAGGCTTGGACCCAGGAATTCCTGCTTACAAGGCATATTCTTTACTAGTTGAAACATAGATAGGCCCCTTTGACAGCTTTGTTTTGATTTGGGACCATACTTGGTAGTTCTCCAGGATTAACACTGGGCTCTGCAATCAGTGATCACTCCTGGCTGTGCTAAAGGGCCTCAGTGCAGTGCATGCATGAACAGTACCTTACGACACTGGACTATCTCTCAGCCATTTGCACAGAACTTCTTATAAGAAGTCCTTGAAGGTTTTGGGCATAACTATTATAGATAAAATGAAAATAATTGATCAGTTGACTGGGCCTAAAGAAACAATAAGACCTAGAAAAAGCCTCCTAAGTCTTCAGCAAGGAACTATAAAGCATTATGATAGATTCACAGCTTTGATTTCATAGCAGGATTATTCAGTCATTGATACTTTGATAATTTTGTATAATCAATCAAGGATTGAAAAATGTTTTGAAATGTGATTGATACTAACGATTCATTGTCAATTTACAGCTATGTGGCTGACTAACTGACATCATTAGGCACAGAACCATCCAGAGGCTCTGAACTCCCTTTAATACTTTATTCAGACTATTCCCTTGCTCTGCCCTTAAGCAAGCTCAGCCAGTCCTTCTCTCTGCTCCTCTCACTCTGTCCTGCCAGGCTCTATACACCTTCAACGAGCTCCTGCCAGCCAGGCTGAGACCCCAGTCTCAGCTGACAACTCTACTGCTTTTCCAACTCTTACATGTCCCCCATAATTTAGATATCGTCTATCTCTTTAAGAAGTAAAAGCCATCCCTTTAAGGGAATCTCTTAAATCTCTTAAAGAGATCTAACAATTCCTGAAAAATAGTACTATATGAGCTCACATTGAAAATAGTTGTGCCTTGGGCGGAGCGATAGCCCAGCGGGTAGAGCATTTGCCTTGCACTTCGGCCAGCCCATACCCGCCTGGGTTCAATCCTCAGCATCCCATATGGTCCCCGAGCATGGTCAGGAGTAATTCCTGAGTGCAGAGCCAGGAGAAACCCCTGAGCACTGCCGGGTGTGACCAAAAAAAAAGCAAAAAAAAAATAGTTGTGCCAAAATTGGCTAATATGATTAGTAACCTGATTTACTGACTAGTGTTAATAGCATATTCTCTGGATTCATAATATGTGTATAATGCAGCGGTGTTTTTCTAAGCTTTGAGAAGTAAAATCCATGCCATATGTATCACTGTATCACTGTCTTCCCATTCATCATCGATTTGCTCGAGTGGGCACCAGTAACATCTCCATATGTCCTGCCTCATGCTAGTAGAGTCCAAGGGCATCTGCCTGCTCCAGGAACATAAAGAGCCTAAATCCATTCCGAATGAGGTCTATAATTGTTACTGGTATTTGGCATATCAAATACGACACAGGTAGCTTGCCAGGCTTGCCTTGCCATATGTAAGTTCATTGATAACCAAGGCTTTAAATGAAAGTTTTATATTAGAAATCACTTGTTTCACTTGTCTTCCCATTGTTCATGGATTTGCTCGAGTGGGCACCAGTAACATCTCCCTACATCCTGTCACATGCTAGCGTAGCCCAAGGGTATCCGCTCATTCCAGGAACATGAAGAGTCTCAAACCGTTCCAACAGGTCATGGGAATGAGGTCTATAATTGTTACTGGTATTTGGCATATCAAATGTGACATGGGTAGCTTTTCAGACTATCTTATTTATGTTAGAAATAAGAATTATAAATTTATGAATCATAACAATAAGCAATAATGGCATAAAGCAGTGGGAAATGTCTTTTTCTTCTTTGTGTGTGTGTGTGCGTGTATTTGTGCCACACCTGGTTGTGCTGAGAGTTGCCCTGATGCTGTGATCAAGGATCACTTCCTGGCAAAGTAAAGGGGATAATTTCTGCCCCAGGGATTGAACTGGTGATGACAAAGTGTACAATACGGAACCTCTCTTCAAATTCGCTGGTCCTGAAGGACCATTTCCCATTGAGATTTTGTAAAGAATCTATTATTAAGTAATATACTCAAATTATATTTTAATAGATTAGTCATTTTCAGTTAAGCAGGAATAACGAGAGAAAATTAAGGAAAAATATAGGAAGTTAAAATTATTTAAGAGCTTTAGGGGAACTTTAACAGAGCCAAGAATGAAATCAGGGGCTGAAAGACGTTAAATAATGAAATGTCCCTAAATAAAATCAAAACATTTGACCTCTATGAGTCTTTGGGGACATCAGAAACATTAACATAGGACCTAAAAAGGGGGTAAAGGAGCATGTCTTGAATGCGGCCAACACCCATTCCATTTTTAGCACTGAATGGCCTTCTGAGTACTTCCAAGAAAATCAGCAGAGAGTGTAGCTACTCCAGAAGACTGCAGCTAGCCCCAAACCAAATAAGCAGAAATAGTAAGAGAAATGATTAAACAGAAGAAAAGCGACACTTTAGTTTGTGGTATGATGTACATGAGAGTTGGTGGAAGGCAGAACCTCATTAATCCATTGAAGGTGAATAAGTTTGTGTGCAGGTTGAGAGTGCAGTTACTGTGTTACTGGGAAAGTCAAAAATAAAGGGGAAGGTGGAGAAGCCAGCAGGTTAGGAATTTGCCTTGAGTCCTGTTTATCTGGGCTGAATCCTGGCACCAAATATGGCCCTCTGAAACTCCTCCAGGGGAAATCCCTGAATGCAAAACCAGGTCTAAACCCTGAGCACTGCAGGGCGTGCTTCTCCTAAAAAGTGTTTTCAAAAGACAAACACAAAATCAACAGCATGCAAAAAATGAACGGTATTGTTTCCCTTGATTGATTGCTAGCAGTCTGGAAGCAATAACAATACCTAAAAAGAAAGTTCAAGCAGACTTTGAGATTTTTCATTCTGAAAAAGCGACAGAGACCCAATGGGATAGAAATACATAGAAAGAGGGGAGGTGACTCCCTCATATTATTGAATACTCTTCTGAGACAGAAGTGATTAGTTTTAGCATACCATTGAGTATTCAAATATTGAGAGATTTCTCTGAATTTTCTGGCATAATGAGTTTATAGATTTTACCATCTAGACAGTTTACATGGACCAATGTAGAGAGCTTTAGTGGATTATAGAATTAATAGGTTGCTCTTTTCACATGGCACATGCAAATCTTCAACATGTGGTTTTCTTGGCATTAGGAATTTAATAATTAATCCTCTGTTCCAGAATCATTTCTACATGCATATCTCATTATCCTCCTGTTTATTATATCTTGTTTACTGTTGGGTGGCATGTCCTACTGATCCTTAGCCTCCAGCTACACTTAGCTTATGTGAAGAGCTGCTCCCTGACTTTGGGGAATCTCCGAGCAGACACAATGGGAGTTTGGGTGGAATTGGACTGATTTCATAATTTCTATGGCATAAATATTTTTATCATGAATCTCGCTTGCCCCAGACCAATATTCTATTCCCATAGGTCCCCGCGTGGGACATACATGTAGATATCCCAAGAGTACTTGGCCGTGTTGGATCAAACCATAATGTAATCAATGCTCCTAGTTCAGAGACATGCCAGTGCACCTCCGAGCAAACTAACGTGTCTCTGACTCTGAAGGTAATGCCAAAGTGAATTATTTTGATGGATTTTGGACCTTATTTGGATCCAGAGTCTGGGATCTGCTAGCTATATATTCATAGTAAAAAGTATGAATGCCATTTCCTACAAATTACATTCTGAACTGCTTTCTGGTTCAGAGATGCAGCCCTTTCTTTCTCTGCTAGGGAGATTTTGCCTTGGGAAATCAGCTCTGGCTTTTGTGAAGATTGAGCCCAAAGCTCCCCTAAAGATCTACATTTCAAAAGGGTCATTTATCTGGCTACATCTCTAGATAGCCCAACCCACTGTGGACTGGGCTGGAAGATTTTGGAGGGTTTCAGTTTATAAAAAGAAGCTAGGATAAGAAGAACGGGCCCTTTTTGCCATTTTGGCATCCCTTGGCATTTTTGTCTCTCTGTCCTCTTCGTTCTCTGTTGGGCTTTAACCTGTGGTGGCTGCCATCTTGGCCTACGTGTGGCTGGGGCCAGCCAGGAATGCAGTCCAGAGTTTTTCCTGTTCTTGGGTTGTATATCAAAACCTGTGATAGTAAAAGCTTTTAAAACTGTGCCAGATTCCTGAGTTTTCGTCCATTCCTGGCCAGCTTCAAAGGTAAAAGGGAACTCATTTCCTGGTATTGTTGGGGGACCCCAGTAGCTCCCAGACAGTCGACACTCTTATTATCTAACAAAAAATTTAAACTTAGTTTTAAATGGCATGATTTTAGTAATCATAAAACAGGAATTAAAATATCTTGAGGCCCCAAGAAATGTAATAATCACTTCATTCAAGTTAATATAGGAAAAATTGTACACCCACTTAAGTGGTCTTAGTATTTTAATATGTAGTCCATGTTTTTAAGATAATAGAAAATGTTTCTTGTTGTTAGATGTGTGAATTATAAATGTTACTTAAATGTAAATCACACATCGCTTGATCACTTGATCACCGAATCCCGTTATTCATCCATTTGCTGGAGCGGGTGCCAGTAAAATTTCCATTGGACCCTATCACATGCCAATGTAGCCTAATGGCATCTGGTTGATTCAGGAATATGAAGAGCCTCAAACCGTTCCTTCAGGGTCTTGACAAGGAAGTCTGACCATCTTGAAGGTGGGCGGCCACATGATCTTTTGACATCCCGTGGGATCCAGTCGGTAATGACTCTAGTCCAGCGGTTGTCTCCAAATTGCATTACATGTCCAGCCCATCTGATTTTCGATGCCTTGGCAAATGAGACAGCATCCCTGATTCTGGAATAGCGACAGAGTTCAGAACTCCGATTCCTTCTCTCACTTGAGTGAGGTGTGATATTACAAGCATAGCTCTTTTGATTCCTCTTTGGGAGACCCGAATAGCGTTCTCATCCTGGTTTCGTAAGGCCCAGGTCTCTGAGGCATATGTTAATGCACACATATGAAACATAATCGGTATTTAAGTGGTTTGGGGATCCTACCATAACTCTAGGTTATTAGGAACTTGAATATTTCTGAAAGTTGAATTCCATAGGAATGTTTTTGTGAATTACATGTCTCAACTGCTCTACTGGACATAAATCTCTAAAATGGTAATTTTTAATGTTCTTATTGTCACTCTAGGACTGAAATTATAGGAAGTTTGTTCATTTGGGAGGAGCATACTCTATGAGCGGAAATTTCTCCTGTATCTGTACTCAGTACTCTTAGTAGTACACTGTGGACCATATGGGATGCCAGAGATTAAATCTCGGTTGGCCCAGAGAAAAGCAAACACCCTCCCCACTATATTATAACTCTGGACAGAAGATTGATTCATTTTTATAATCTCAAATTCTCATTAGCAATGTTCATCAACATAAATTGCTTTTGAACAACTATTTATCTTAAAACTCTTATATATATATATGTATATATACATATGTCATGTATATATGTATATATACATATGTAGATATGTCAAATATAAATAGATTCTGTAATCTAGTATATTCTCATTGACCTAAATTTGAAATAATAGGAAAAAATCCATAAACACAGATGGAATATCAAAAAGACTCAATTGGAAAACTTCAGACAACTCATGCCACTACATTCCAGCAGTCTACACATCTGAGTGTCCCCTCACTCCAAGTCATACAAACTAAGGAAAATAAACTCAGTGTCATAGAAACACCCTATTTTAGTAGATTAACCATGCATGATATACTTCTCATCCATGTCAAATGGCAGATTCTTCAGCAACTTAGAATTCTGTGGTATCACTACATTTGCCCAGCTGCTCTGGAAGAGTATTGCATTACTTGTTCTATGGTGTCTTAATAATAAAGTTCAGGGAAAGTTCAAGAGTAGAGAAATGTAAGAGAATAGTCATCCAATACAGTATGCCTCTGTCTGTCAGCACAGAGTACCCTTATATCTCTGTGATAGAACAATCCATGTTTGGACATTCACGTGGGAAAACCTCCCCCTTACCAAAACCTGAAGGTCAGGATGGTCCCCTGGGCAAAATGGATTCGATCTTTTAGAAGTAACTGGGCAGCAAACAGCCAGGAAACAACAGAAAAGATTAGAGGCAGCAAACCTGGGCCCAGAAAAGAGTTTAGGGTCGTTTAGATACAAGGGACAGCATAAAACAAATGAAGCAGGGAAGAATCAGGCTTTTATGCTTTAAGGGTTTCTGTAGACTGGCTCTGTGATATATTCCACCTTTTCAGCACGCAATGAATTGGTGAATTACTTGTTCTTAACACTGCTGTCCACTAAAACAATGCTCCCATGTTGGTTCTGGTGAGAGAACAATACCACTGGCCTGTGAGTTCACTCTGGGCTACCTAGGGGATAGCCAAGTTGGCCAGTTCTTGTGTCTTGTTCTCCTTGTGATTTGGTCTCAGTCTCAGTGACAAACCCCTTCTGGATGGAGGT
Source organism: Cryptotis parvus (assembly GCA_021461705.1). Lineage (NCBI taxonomy): Eukaryota > Metazoa > Chordata > Mammalia > Eulipotyphla > Soricidae > Cryptotis > Cryptotis parvus. The sequence goes on along the minus strand of JAJIBD010004649.1, from coordinate 102,510 downwards.
GGAAGGCACCAATATGATTGGATTTACTGGGACAAATGGTCTCATGTTAATCCTATTTTTTTAACTTGGGTTTAAGTTAGAGCTTTCTCTTCCTTACACTGGAAGTTCCTCTGTTAAAATGCAGAAGAAACAAATACTGAGGCCAAGAGACACTTGAAAGAAGATCCATTATTTCTATTTACATTTCAATGACTAGATTCTATCCCAGGGCTCAGTCCTGTCTCTTGGAGTACAGGGTTTGGGAGAAAAATACTCCTTCCAGAGGACTGTGGAGCAAATAAAAAGCCTCACAGCTGAGGAAATCAGATACTTGTTAAATCTGTTATTTAATATGCTGATAACTTTTGCAGTGACTTCTGTTATAGTACTTGTAATGCTGACAGTTAAAAAGTCTTTTAAAAAGTTTTTCTTATGGCCACAACAAAGTTATGCTTCTCTCTTATTTATTACAGAAATCCTAATGTTTTTTTATAATTATAATTATTAAAACATAGGGGAGGGATTTGCAAGTAATTGTAGTTTGGAGTGTTGACTAATAATCACGTCTTTTAGTTTGGAGGTTATAGAAGTAAATGAACTGGAAATCACTGAGGGTGTGAGAGCTGGGAATGTTGTATGAATGATGCAGAATTTTGAGACACTCTCTAGTGGCCCCCATAGAATAATGGCTTCAATATTAGTCACAACTCTAGTCAATGTAAAGCTCTCTCAGCAACAATAGTTGCTAGATAAAAATGAAGTAATACTTTTGATTTTCTTACTGAAAATGATTTTAATTTGGAGTTTAGTAAAAAGTCTAATTATGTATGCAGTATAAAGGAAGACTAAAACTTTTAAACAGTGAGTAAAAGAAAATACAACTTTTATCAAAGGCATTTGGGGCAAACAGACATTTTGTAGGTACACACTGCTTCTGTTGACAGAGAAATCATCTATGCATTAGAATTTAAATAATAGACAATGGAGGTGGGGTCTGTTTTCTTCCCTCAATGCTCTGCTGGGTCCTTCCTCCCGGCCTATTCTTAGGGAGCTAACAGGGAGCCCAGGTGTGTGCTCACTGTGCTAATCACTCCCAGGGCATGTCCCTGTCCCTCTGCTCACAAGGACATAAAGTCTCATTCCCACTCCACTGTCCTCACCTGAGCCTCTTTGTGTACTTGTTTCTGTGACTTCTACCCTTATCGATCTTCACAGTTCATTTATCTGCAGCTTCCCTTCTCCCAGTGACATCCAGGTGTCAAAGTTTCTTCCCAGGTAGGAACCAAGTCTTCCCTGGCCCTGTCATTAGCAGATAGATCAGAGGGTTTTGCCTCTGAGGGTGCCACGTTCTGACTTTCTCCTCAGCCCTCCTGAAGTACTTAGAGAAGAGACCAGAGCAATAGCATAATGGGCAGGGCATTTGTCTTGCACTTGGCAAACCTGTGTTGGATCCCTGGCATTGCATGTCGCCCCGATCACCTCTAGGAGTGACTCCTGAGTGCTGAGCCAGGACGAACCCCTGAGCATCTCTTGGTGTAACCCCCTCCCCCATAAAAAAGAAAAAAGAAAAGAACCCAGTTCAGACGTTCAGACTCTCCCGGATTAAGGGGCATGACCTTTCCCAGTAATGCTCTGTCACAGAATCCCAACGTGCCTAGTGTTCTGGGCACCTCTCCAATCTTTGGAAATTCCCTCATTAAATTAGACCTCCTTCCTTTTTGAAAATAGTAGGTGCTATTGGTTTTCAGTTGCTAAGTCCTTACCTACTTCTCGATGCAAAGTCTTGCAATGTGACTATTATACTCCATTCCCTGACGCTTTCCCCCAAGAATGACTAACCCAGAATGGAGTCTCTGGGAAGGGGTCACTGCTCATTGGCTATTTCAGAGCCCTGGATGGGATGCTGTCAATTCACAGCTCAAGGTTCTCCACATAGGATCATGCTATAAGATTGGCTTAAACCTTCGGAGATGAGCATAAGCAGCAAAGTAAAGGGGAGCTTGTTTCATTCACAGATCTTGTTATCTGCAAAGAAAAGGGTTAGAAGTGGTCCAACCATGGACTGGAGTGTCAGACGTGCAGGCCTTCCTGTCTCTCTGCTCCACTCTCATTATCTGGACTTTGGTGCGCTGTACGTGCCTTGAGCAGCTATACAACTGGAGTGTGATGGGAGGTACTGGTATCTGTGGCCAAACAAGTGATGGGAAGCAAAGCCCTGTCTCCCTCTGTGTTGCAGGACTCCTTTAAGGGCCGCTGCATTAGCACACTAAAGGGCCTAGGTGAGGTGCAGGGAGGGATTATCTAAGGACATTTAACACTCCCTGCTTTCCATAACAGTGGGAGGAAGGTCTGAGTTGCAGGAGTATAAACCAGCCGGTTTTCACTCTCCCGAGCTTCTTTGGGGGCTCTTGCTCGCTGTGAGCGCTTGCCCTCCTTGGAAGCTTTACACGTGGTGGTCGCCATCTTGGCCTACACGTGGCTGGGGTTCTAGCCTGGAATCCTAAGCATCGGGTTTTTCCTTTTGCTGATTTGTATGCCTGAACCTGTGATAAGTAAAGCCTTTTAAAACTGCATTGGATTCCTGAGTGTTCATCCATTCCTCGCCGGCTCGCAGGTAGAAGGGAACTTGCTTCCTGGCACTGGCGGGGACCCCGTGGAGCGCCCGACACCTCTGCAATACACAACACGCAAACAAACACTGTGTCCCCAATAATTGTGAAACTGAATCTATTTCTAAATGCTCGGCAGATTAACCTTAGATACCATCACCCCAGACACGGTAGAGGTGAAATCTGATGGTCTTAGGTGGAGAAACTGGGAACGTTGGTCTGTCTAATCAGATATGTTGCCTCCCGTCTTTGAAAGAGGCTCCTTTTAGTCAGGAGCTGTTCTGGGCTGAAGGACAATTGTTCTTTACTCCTGGCCTTAGCAGCAGCTCTCCTCTGAGAGCTCTGCTCTTGTTGCAGTTCCAGAAATCCCTCCTTTGACGTTCTTGCTGTGAATTACAGTCTCGAATTTCTATGACTTTCAACATTGCCAACAGGCTGCAGATACCCACATTTATGTGCCCCGACATTTTGCCCTGTGTCTCTCCTGTAAAGGGCGTCCTTCTGGATTCCCACCAGGCTCTCCAACAGATGCTGCTCTAAATGCAATGCCTCCTTTATAACCTTCTAGTGCACATGTCTCCCCAAGTTCCTTTAAATGTTACAAAACTAATCAACCAAGAAACTCAGATCTCACTGGCTGGTACTCCTACATTGCCAAGTCCCATTTATCAAATCTTAACCTTCCTTGAGGTCATTAACTCCTATTCACATGCTCTGTCTTTCTCATGAGCAGTTTCTTGGTTAAAGTCTGTATCATGTTTCTCAGTATGCTCGAGGAATCCATTCTCAGCTGGCTGCTGGCTTCCTATCAACAGCACTATCACAATGATCCTTCTAAAGTGATCATTATTGCTTAGCTGAAGGTCTTGCAGTGACACCATCATAGCCCACCCATGTTCAATGAAGGGGCAGTTCATTGAACTGTCCAAAGCCTCACAGTTGACTGTACTCCAAACTTTTCTCTCCTTGCCCTATTCTTTGTTATTTTTTTGTTTATTGCTTGCCTTTGAGATTTTGAATGGGACCAAACCCAGAGTAGAAGGTTTACATCTGGCTCTGGAGGTGTTCAGGGCTTGTATGGGCTGCTAGGAATTGCAGTCAGTTGAGATGTGTGCAAGATCTTACTATATCACCTCTTCAGCATGCAACCTCCATTCTTAAAATGCTCTTGGTCAGTTGGGAATATTCATCTGCTGACTACAGCACCTTACTCTTCACCATTAACCTTCTTCCCTTCAAACACCCCTGCAAATATCTTCTCTGGTTTAAGTGCCTGCTGTAATAGAAGCCAGACTGTCCCTCAAATTCCCAAAGCAGTCTCCGAGTGGCCATCCTGTTGTCTCCTCCTTTTCATCTCCCTCCTTCCACCCACCTTCCCCGAATGCTGTTGATTCAGTCTCCAGTTGCCTTTCTGGTGCTCTCTCCTGCCCCCTGATCTCCAGGGGCTGCGCTACCCACTGCTCTGAATACAGAGTGTTTCTTCTTTGATTGTCTCACCCACAGCTCTCTCTCCTCCTGTCCTTTTCCTCCTCTTTTCCCATTGTTGTTCTCTTTTCCTTCTTGTTTAATATACTGTAGAGCCCCTCTTTTCCTTCCACTGAATTATAACCATGGCATTTAATCATTTAAATGACTCAGTGCTTTTCTTTGTTCTCCCAGGAACCTAAACTTTTTTTTTTAATTTTTAGAAAAACATGATTTAATAAAAGTGGATATTCAACATCACTGTTGTTAAAAATAACTGAGTAAGGAAATTTTATACCTATTGCCTAAAGAGTATTTGCACCAGAGAAAGAGAGAGAGAGAGAGAGAGAGAGAGAGAGAGAGAGAGAGAGAGAGAGAGAGAGAGAGAGGTGAAATTGCCTGCCATAGATTCAGAGACTCAGTCTGCGGATGGGTGGTATCAGGAACGTTGGTGGTTGGAAATGGGCTTTGCTGGAGGGATGGGTGCTGGAACACTGTATGACTGAAACCCAAATATGAACACTTTTGTAACTGTATATCTCACGGTGGTATATTTAAAAAAATCCTAAATAAAAAGAATTAATTTTGGAAATGAAGATGAACCTAAACTTTGGTTCCCAACATACACCTGAGCTGGCCCTGTATGCACACTCACAGGTGTGGCCTCAGGTACTTCTCACCTGGGCCTCCATGTCCTCCTGCTCAGTCATTTATGAAGGATATTCAATATACTCACTGCCATACTCTGCAAGTCCGTCGGCTTGTTCTTCTCTGTAAATAAATCATAACCACCAGACTATTTCTTTGAATCACCCACTTCTCGGCAAATTCCTGGGCCGATGGTGGTTTACATAACTGCCAGTGTCTCTCTCAGTCCTAGCTCTGTGTCTAATAAGCATGCTCTTTCTAGAAGGGATGGTCCCCACACACATACACTTGCTTGTACCTTTAGTCCAACCATATTCATGCAAATTACTCAACAATGTTTTCTCTTCCCTGTGTTTATAGGTCCTTTGTGTTTTTAGGTTTTCTATCGTGCTTTTCACTGCTTGTAAAATTGTTTTGCTGGACTGCTCAGAAAACTGTCACACTTCAAACTAACAGCATCTGCCATGTCTGCGCAAGAACTTTGCTTCTTGATTTTGCAATTCCCCATTTTCCTTTTGCCTTAAAACCACATGTGTCTGAGACAGGCGCCAATTTTGATCTCAGTTCTAGAGTGGAAAGACGAGAGGGGGAAAACATAACCAAACCATAGAGAAAACGAATGAGGTATAATGATGGGCTGCACATCTGTGAGACTTGGGGGAATACTGATAAAACCAGATCATCTTTACATATTTAGTTCTGCCTCATTTTGGTCTGAACCATCTATCAATGCTGGCTAGCAGAAATGCTAACTTATTTTCACAGAATGAGAAGTAGAAGAAATAAAGCAGCTCAGAGATGTTCTTACCCTCTCTGTAAATATTGAATTAAGCATCTGCCATGGCTTTAGTATGATCTCTACTGGTGGAGGGGACATTGGTAGTGGGAAATGGGCACTGGTGGAGGGCGGGTGCTGGAACACTATGTGACCGAAACCTCTAAACATGAACAATGCTGTAACTGTATATCTCACAGTGGTATAGTAAAATATTTAATTAAAAAATAAGAATAAGAACTGCAACCCTGCACAGGACTCCACTCACCGTATTTCTTGCTTGCCAACTGTTGCTATGAAATCTGAGGAAAACGTTTTCATCTCACAATGTTTGTTTCATGGCGCCCCATCTCTCATTCTCCTGCATCACAGAATACTCAGCAAGTTAGTTACTGAGTCCCATATATTAGTGCCTCTAATAAGCCCATGCTCAGATCCCAGGCACAGAAGAACCTGCAGCAGGGAATATTTTGGACAGTAAAAGTGGGCAGTGGTTGGCATCGACCGACGCTCCTTCACTTGAGGCAGCCACTGCTAAGGGTAGTTTCTTGCTTTTGCTCCTTCACAGATTAATAATGAAGTCATCATTTCATATCTTCACTCCCAGATTATCAAAATACCCTGTAAACATCTCCCAGATAAATGTCACCATTACTACCCCACTAAAGGAAATTGCATCCATTAATTTGTTGTGCTTTTGAACTTCATGTTGTCAGAATAAATACTTCTGTGTCTGAATTCTTGCAACCGGCATTCTTTGCAGTAGAATCTACTTGATGCAAATTTTCTCTTTTCTATTCTCAGAGAAACTTATGGTAATGGCAGCACCATTTCTGGTCATATTTAACAATAATTAATGAATATATTGTTCTAGTCTTTATCTTAGAGAAGCACTTAGTAGTAGTTTTGGATTATTATATACTATATATATATATATATATATATATATATATATACATACATATGTATGCATCTCACTGTGTATGTTAATTGAATCACAGTGAGGTGCATAGCTACAGTGTTATTCATGTTTGGATTTCATTCACTCATTCATCGAGTGTTGGGTATCAACACTTGGTGCCTCAGCAGTGCATATTTCCCACCATCAGTGCCTCCAATTTCCCTTTTGCCACCCAGTTATCCACCAGCTTGCTTCTCTCTCTCTGTCTCTCTCCTTTTGGCATTATGGTTTGCAATACAAGTCCAAAATGTTATCATATTTATGCCTTTCCTGCATTCCAACACTCAGATTTCGTCCAGCGTGAACGTTTCTAACTATTATTGTCATACTGGTCCCTGCTCTATCCTAACTGCCCTTTGTCCCACATAATTTTGACAAAATTCCCACCACTGACCAGTCCTCCTGGCCTCCATTTTCCCTGGCCTTGGGTATTATTCTCATACAATTGTTTCTGGGAATAGCAATTGGTCTTATCTTTTGGCAAATAATCTGGACATTCTTCAAAAACCTAGAAATTGAGTTCCCATTTGACCCAGCAAGACTACTTCTGGGAATATAACCTGGTGGACCAAAACCACAGAGCAGAAACTCTACCATCACTTCTATATTCGTGGCTGCATTAATCACAATAGACAGAATCTGGAAAAATCTGGGTGCCTGATAATAGATGAATGGATAAAAGAAACTATGGTCCATCTATATAGCAAAATAGTAAACAGCTGTTCGAACCATGAAGTCATGAAATTTCCTTATAACTGGACATACATGAAGAGTATCATGCTGAGTTAAGCAGTCAGGAGGAGGACAAGTATAGAGTGATGACACTGATAGAGTATGCAATAGATATTCATATATTTAGCTAGACTAAATATAAAAAAGTGATACTCTTATATGTAGCATGTATTGAACAGTGTGGCTTTATTGCCTTGCGGTTCATCAGTGCATGCACGACATGAGAGGCTACTACAAGAGTATCCCACCAGCGTGGCAGAGCCTTGCAAGCTTCCAGTGTCATATTTGATATTCCCAGAGCCGGTAACAATTATAGACCTCATCTCCATGACCTGCAGAAATGGTTTGAGGCTCTTTGTGTTCCTGGAGTGAGCAAATGCCCTTGGGCTACACTAGCATGTGACAGGATGTATGGAGATGTTACAGGTGCCCACTGGAGCAAATTGATGAACAACAGGGAAGACAAGTGATACAAGTGATACAAATGATTATATATAGCATATATGAGGAATTTGGAGTCGTGTTTTACTTAATGGTCTCTATGTTAGGCTAATAATGACTTTTATGAATGCAGGTGACGACGTCAGCTCATGGTCAAATCAAGTGTATTATTTTCCGATATTTTCATTGGAGACTCAGAGACATGGGGCAGAGCTGGTACCAGCTCTCCTGTGCCCAGCTGCTTATGAGGCACCCAGGAGGACTGGCTGGTTCTAGCCCTAGCCCGCCACCCCAGCAGAGCCTCGCAACAAGCCAGATGACCCCCCACTCCATGAGGGCCTCCATTTTCCACATCGGACTTCCCTCTTGTCAGAACTCCACCCAGCTGACCAGCCTATCACAGCCCGGCTCCTGCGACCTTTGTGGCCACGCAGTTCATCAATAAATGCTCGATTTAGAGATGACTACAAGAGTATGCTACCCGCACGGCAGAGCCTGGCAAGCTCCCTGTGTCATATTTAATATGCCAAATACCAATAACAATTTTAGACCTCATTCCTAAGGCCTGATGGAATGGTTTGAGGCTCTTTATGTTCCTGGAGCAAGCAGATGCCCTTGGGCTCTACTAGCATGAGACAGGACATATGGAGCTGTTACTGGTGCCCGCTGAGGCCAATCAATGAACGGGAAGACAGTGATACAGTGATACAGTGATTTTCATTGCCAAGGACAGGCAGAGTTCAGGCTGGATGCCTGAGCACTGCAGTGCATGGAGTGATTGGGACAATGCTCTCTTTTAAAGTTGCTGACAAGAAGGTGTAATGGTACACACTTTGCCTTGGATGAAAGCATCTTCCCACCTCCAAGTTCCTCTTTGAGAAGATGACCTCAGGAACAATCATTAGGAAGACACATTCTCGCATGCCCCAAGAAAGCTGTAAGAAAGCCTCGGGACATGCTATTAGGTATAGGAATGCACAGTCTCTTTACAATATAAGAAAATTATTACGGTACTTTTATAATGATAAAGTGTAATTTTCCCATTTACTGAAGATTGGTGTTTTTGGATTCTGACTAAGAAATATTTTCCTGAACATTTTCACCTACATTATTTTTCTCACCTTTCATACTTTATCTATGTTATGCATTTGGCAATGTTTAATTTATGGGGAAGGTTTGGGTCCCAGTTGACAGTGGGGGTTTTGTCCTACCTCTAAGTTTAGAAATCTCCTAAACTTTACCTCTAAACTCCTGAACAATACCTCTCCTAGAGGTATTGGGGGCTATATGTGATGCTGAGGCTGAGCCAGGGTCAATCACATGCAAAGCAAGTGCTTCAACCACTTACTATTGAGCTGTTAATTTTTAACATTGCATTTCATGAAGTGGGGTTATGCTCATCTTTGCTAAGTTTCTTTTCTATTTCTTTGTGCTTTTGGGGGAGGGTTGGTAGGGGAGCAGAGTTGGTGGTGCTAAGGTCTCACTTCTGCAATGATTTCTGTTGTCAGGAATCATTCCTGGCAGCTCTCAGAAACCGTAAGGGGTGCCTGGAAATTGATTCCAGGTCAGCCACATGCCAGGCAAGTACTTACTTGCTGAATTACTCTCCTGGCCTGTTTGCAGTGTCTTAAAAGTAATGTCCTTGGGCAAACTGGTGGGTCTTCATTAGTAACAGAATTATGGTAACAGAAGAGCGCTCAATACCGCTGGGAGTTGTGAAGGGAAATGGAATTGCATAAAGAACGCACCTACAGCCTCCTTGGCACTTTCTGGCTTTGTTTCTTCTATCCCCCTTTTAATATGTGTGTCAAAAATCTCAAACAACACAGTTTGTGCATTATATTTTTTGCTTTCTGTTCTTTCCTTTTGGAGGATGTTTCTCCTTGTAGCATGATATTTTGAAGGCTGGAGGTTGAAATCTGTTTCCCTAGACAGGGAGAGTTTGATAGGTAGTGCTGTACTGCACTTAGTACAATTGTTATTATTTTAAATAGAAAGTTTCATCCTGCTAAATTTTTCTAAAATTGAAAGAACAATTTTAATTCACTGGCTCTTTGATGCCAGGATTTTATCTGCCAGGAAATGGGGAATCTTTTCAAATCATTTAATAACTTTTGCATTTGGGGTGTGGAGGATAAATATCTCCTATGTGAATGTGGTGCCTGGATCACCTACACCCACCCTGCAGCAGCTTTTTCCTCAATCCGGCCCAGGTATGCTGGTCCAGAGACTCTCAGACATGGGGGCAGAGCTGTTCCTTGCTCTCCCTGTGCACAGCCATTCATGAGGCAGTCGGGAGGCATGGCGGGTTCTAGCCCTGGCCCACCACCTCGGCAGAGCCTCACAACAAGCCAGACCACCCCCACCCCTCACTCCACAGGTGCCGCCATTTTCCACTTCTGGACTTCCTCTCGTCAGAACTCCACCCAGCAGACCAGCCCATCACGGCCCGGCTCGCAAGAGGCCACGCGGTTCATCAATAAATGCTCTATTTGGAGGTGTTTAAAAGAGTTTGCCTCCTGTTCGGCAAGCCTGGCAAGCTTCTCGTGTTGTGTTTGATATGCCAAATTCCAGTAACAATTATATTAGGTCATTCCCATATAATGGTTTGAGGCTCTTTATGTTCCTGTAGCAAGCCGATGCCCCTGGCTCTACTGGCATGAGACAGGACATATGGAGATATTACTGGTGCCCGCTCTAGCAAATAGATGATCAATGGGAAGATCGTGATCGCGATGTGAATGTGGTGTCATTTTAACAACTTATCCAATATAATGTTCTGAACCATGCAAGGGTAGGGGCTCGTTTCATTGCATTGTTTGGAACACTCTATTGTTTTTGGAAGACCCTTAAGATCTCAGATAGCACAAGAATTCCCAAGACTCAGAACAGCTTTCTAGGATCTGGATATGTCTAAAGCTTCTATGCACCACTACATTTTCAGTCCAGGTTATAATGCCAGGTATCTGCTAAGTATATGTAGAGTGTGATAGTCTCTCGTCATCATTCCGGACCAGCAGATCCACCATCTGAGTAGCACTGGAGCTTACAGCTAGGGCTGGTGTATATAGATGAACCCAAACTTGCTAGCAAATGTAGCAGAAATATTGGTATTGGTCAAAGTCAAATAAATGATTCTGGTGGATGTGTTCAGTGTCTCTTACTATAAATTTAGTACCACACCCTTGAGTGTTGGCAGGAGTTGCCCCATGCATTCCACTCAACACGACTTGGAGGCAATGCAGAATAACCTGATTTAAAGTAAAAATCAATAGAACATAGTGGAATCTTAGAGTGATTTTTTTCTGTTCTGTCTTGTCATTTCCAAGGTGAGAGCTCTCCAGAGAAGGAGCCCTTTTTCTCTACTTAAAGTATCTTCATGCCTAGTAACTTCTGGTGTCATGTGTCACCTGTAAAGTAATGGTGGAATCACTGCCCAGGAAAGTAGGATGAAAAGCCTATGAGGTCATTGATGAAAGGAACACGTGATCCGCCCCAGATTCACTTATAAAGAGTAGGTGTTGTAAGTGTAGGAATTAGGGGGAAGAAAAGGAAAAGGTGTGTCACACACAAAAGGGTCCAATGACTACCAGACTCGGCTTTCTTTGCCTTCTGGAACACTTCACCAGAAAGGAAACAAGCCTGCACGCAGCCTGCAGGAGCTCTTGGCTCAATAGTTACTTAGACCAATTAATGTCTAATCATGACTCGGCTGTAGTTGTTTTATAAAATGCAAACATTATTGAGATAATAATTAGCTATTTACTAAACAAACTTACTTGTAGAGATTTTAAATTCTGTCATAAATAGGCCCATAACCTTCTCAAGTACAAAGAATTTAACATTGCCTTTTCCATATTAAAGAAAAGCTGTAATTTAACTATGAAATAAGCCATCAACCATGGAGTGCAAAAACTGCTATTATATTCTAAAAGAGTTACACAGTCCATTATGCAGCTTATTAAAGGCACCCTTTTATCAAGGAAACTAAGGAAATAAAAAAACTGTGGCGGTAGAGAGGTGTAATAAAACCAAACACTGAATATGGATTTGCCGGAAAGCACCTTGTCTGAGCAGTCTCATTTGCAAACGTACATTCATTTGACTACATTTGCAAATTATGATTTTCTGCCCTTAGAATAATATGGCATGCAGAAGTGCTTCCTGTGAAGGCAGATTTCAGATTCTTTCTGCTGAGCTGTAGGAAATGTTGCTTGGCAGCTACTATCCCAGCTCCTCCCTGTACAGTGCACAGATTGAACAGTGATCCTGAGACTGTGTGTAAAGCCCACATTTAATGAGGTCAGCTGATGACCTCACCCAGGCCTCCAATGCGCTGTCCTCGGAGCATGCTCCCATTTCACATCAGAAATGCATGAGTGTGGGAGTCTATCAACCAGCTCCTGAAGCTTAGAGACTTTTAGGCTTGCGTGGAAGGCGAAGGGATGACCAGGGAAAGGTGGTTCGTGACTATCTCCCACTCACTTTTACATCTTTCTGCAGTATTTGCTGATGGCTACTAAGACAACTGACAGCAGTGATCCCCAGTGGAGGAAATACAATTGACCTTTGCACTATCATGCCTCGCCTTTCTTCAGTGGAGGTACATTTTTCTGATTTGGTCTGAGAACTGAAGCGATAAAAGTTTCAGAATAGCGTGTCAGACTAAGTCCTCTGGTAAAGCACTCGTGAATCAGGACAGCTCCAGCCCATGCTGTAAATTAATAGTTATCTGAGTTCTGAGGGCTCTGTTCCATCCAAGCCAGAGGCATTGGAGTATCCATAGGGAATTAGGGGATCCAGCCATGCACCAGAATCAGTTGTATGGTTGGATGCTGTAGTTTGGAACTTTCTGAGCAAATCTGCTTTTTGGCACCTGTTGACTACACATTTTCTTTTCTGATGGAAGCAGTAACGTAACGCTTAGACTCACTCTGATGTTTGAAGAATAGGATAATACCAAGAACAGGACGATACAGTCTACATCACTGTTTCATATAAAACTCACATGTTCACAGAATTCACAGCCCAGAAGTGAGTGCAGGGATTAAACAGGAAACATGTTCATGGATTAAGCAGGATTCGTGTTCAGGCCAGCGAGCAGTGAAATGTGAGGCGTGATGGATGGCGGAGCATAAGGAACATGTCATTCCTGGTACACGGCTAAGAAAAGGGTCTTCTGGGGATTTTAGTAAACAAAAGCTATTAAGTAAAGAAGATAAGGGGTAAGAAATGGGATTGGGGTCAAGAACACACCTGGATCTTGAGCCGTTCCCGACGGGATGCCGACGTAACCACACTCATCACCTTCCTCACACACGGGAGCTCAATGCACTTCCGCTGGGCAGCTGCTTCTGTTTCTGCTGGCTGTGCTGAGGTGGTCCTTCCTGCTCGGGGGTCATGCCATTTCTGAGTTCTCACTTGACCTGTCTGTGTGTGTGTACAGACCTGCGCACACACTCTCTTACATACTCTTATATTGGCTCACATGCAACACACTACAATCACAGTCTAGTCACACACCTTCACTGACTCATGTTCTCACTGACACTATCTCACACAAACACACGCATATGCACACACCACTCATACACTCACAGTCTCACACGACACTTACACAGCCACACACATGCCACATACATGCACACACGCTCTCACACACTCACATGGTTGGACTCGACACTCATACACTCATATACAAGCCTACACTCACAATCACACTCATAAACAGTTACACACTTTCACACTCACGAAGCAGTCTCAGATATCTCTCCTGAAGAAAACATTATTCCAAGTGATCAATGTTCTGCCTTTTTATCCAATTTAACCTTAATAACTTGAAGTCCTATATACATATGTTAAAGTTAAATTGCACACTATCATAACCATTTAAGAATTAAACTGATGAACTTTTTCATAACCAAAGCATGCTACTAATTCTTATCCTGGATTACAGAAACAGCTACATTCTCCCAAGAACACTGAGGCATGTCATTCTCCGACTTACTTAATGGGACAGGCAAAGCTTCACTCCCACTGAGCACACCTCTGATTAAAAAAAACTCATGGATGTTTCCTATATATCAAATGGGAATCTGAAGGTGCAATTAACATCAGTTAATTACCCACCAGATAGAAATCAATCCAGAAATTCAGTGAATTCAGAAATCCAGAGATCAGTCCAGATAACAGTGTTATCTCCAAAGTTTTCAAAAAGAAGGAAGGAGTGTTGTTGATATACATATATGAAGCTCAGGAAGCTTCCACAGTCCACCAAGGGGTCTGTGTTTGGAGGCAGTGTCCATCAACACATGCAGTTTACCTCAAATGTTGTTGACTCTTGTGCAACATGGAAAGGACACAACACCTGATGCACACAATCGCACCGATATATCTGCCAATCACTGACTTCCTTGGAAAAGATATTCTCAAGTTCCCCATCTTTTGGCACACAAACTATCTGCCTCATGAGATCTGGTCTTTTGTGAACTCCAGAGTGCACGGTCATATTTAAAGTACTTTTTGGTATATTTTTCCATCTGTTATATAGACAGAGAATGCTCCCACAATCAACATGGATGGACACTATTAAAACTCAACACCAAAGGATAGGATCTGCTTCAGTATTTTCAAAGACTGATTTCTTGGCAATCTGGAGAACGAATTGGATGGGTGAAGGAAGGTGGTATCACAATATGAATAAAGCAGACCTCAGTGGCACAGGAGTGTGGGAAAGGTAACACGTGTCAAGGAGACGCCTCTCAGAAGCTTTCACACTGGATGGCCTTGATGGATGCTGAGGGAGAACGGGCATCAATTTTTGGTGACTCTTTAGATGTGGGCGGCACGGAATTTAGGTTCTCTTCAAAGAGGCATGGATATCTGTTTGCAGAGGCAGAGATTACCTTAGAGTCCTCCGTGTCTTGGAAGAATCTGCAAAGAGATCCAGTATTTTTCTTCCCCAAGGAAACTTCCTCTGAGTTACTTTCTTATTACACTGCAACTTTCCTTCTTCTCCAAAGAGACAGCGGGGACACCGTGCAGGGTCGAAAGGCCACTTTGTATGAACTCTACATCTAAGTAAGCCACTGATGCAGAGAAGAGGCCTTTCCTTTCTCTGGCCATGTTCACCCCCTTCCCGCAGCTAACACACTTTACCTGCGAAGATCAGCCTCCGTGGAGAGGGTTGCACGGAGACTGCATCACATGCCGTTCTCTGAAGTGGGAAGAGGCATTTGCAAGTTTCTAAGCACTGCACCATATGAATAATGCGGTTCACATGGTGGAATTCATACCGGAATTTATTCAAAATGACAATGGCTATAATGTTCTAATTTACAAACTCAGAAGAAAAAAAAAGCAAGCATTCCACTATTAAAAATCTGTTGAATTGATAAAATTGAAATCTGGCACATATTTGTTAAGCATTATGCAGTGTGCTTCATTATCATACACAGCTTTTCCTCAGATTGGACTGTTTCTGTTAAAACCTGCACATGCCAATTAGCTGGGATTCTTACAGAACATTTTAAAAGCAGTACATAAATGCATAAATTATTTCCAAATATGTGTTAAGTTGCAAGCCCACAATTTACTTGAGCAGATCAGAGAACAGAAACAAGCTATTGTTTTAACAAACTTTAAGCAGTGAAGGGGCATTGGGTAAACAAAGGCTTTGTTTTGAGGAACATTTATTCATTTGCAAGATTTCGCTAAGTATTCCTGAATTTAAATTCCTTCATCACAATTTTCCATTTCTGGAAATTTGAGAGACTATATGGTACTCTACCCCATCTTTCCACTAAAACATTTGTCTAAAATTTATGGAAAAAAAATCATTTCCAAAAGAATCAACAAAAAATAAAAAACAATGTCAATTTGGAAACAAAGTAGAAAAAAGAATCTTTGGGAAACAACTTTCGAAACATGTCTGACCTTGAGAACTTTTTCCCCAAAATGTTGTTTCAAATTATTTTCTTAGCTTTTAGAATGCAAGCATTAGGAAAGAACATCATGCCCCAGAAAAAAAAGAAGCATAGTCTACTTGGAAAAAATACCGTAAGATACTGGAAACCTTAAAAGGCTAAATGCTTAGTGTAACTGAACTGATGATAAAGATCGCCCTTCTCTGTAGGTGTTGCAATGTAACAGCCTATCCTTAACCTTGAAATGGATGGAAGAAGAATGTAGACACACACACATATGCTCCCACAGAACATACGTGCACCCATCCCATCCAGCTTTGAATAAAACTCCTACGTTCAAACTCCGTGTGACTAAAAAAAGAGATGATAGTCAAATAGATATAGACAGAAATATATGAAACAAAACAGAGAGTTTATTGCCAAAGTAATTTATTATGGCAAAGGTGGCAATGAGAAAAATTCACATTCATTTCCGACCTCAAACAGTACCTCCAGAGAAACTGAAAAGGCTGCAGTAGCTCCTCTGCACAGTGCTCAGCCTGCTCCGGTTTCAGAGATCGTCAGGGGCGCACTGAGATCCAGTTGGAGAAATTTACATTTTTCCATCCACATTTCTCACATTCCTATCCAGATGCACCACAGTGCACCCCAATGCAGGATTTTCTCCAGGAAGAATCACAGGGTGATTCTTAGCAGAAAGACTTTGAAAAGAACCTCACCCCATAGTCAAGGTTTTCGGACAGCTAAAAAAAAAATAATCCAAGACAGATATGTTGTTTTATTGTTTTGGGGCCTCCCTTAGCTATGCTCAGGGCTTCCTCCTCGCTCTGGGCTCAGGATTACTACTGGTGGGCTGGGAGACCATATGGGGTGCTGGGGATTGAACCAGGGTTGGAAAGATCACTACCCTCTCCCTAGACCCCAAGGAATTGCTGCATTGTTAATGGCCTGAAAGAATAAGGGAAGAGGGTGTAGTTCTTTGCATCCCTTTGTTTCTCCTGAGAATACTTGATACAACCCTCCAAGACTTTGAGATGAATCAAACAGCACTTTGTAAGGGGTCCATGTATATTGTGGGATTTGCTCTGTATTTGTTCCGTAATCAAGGTTAACCCCTAATGGGAAGGGTAGTTAAGGGGAGATAGGGGAAACATGAGTTGATTTCTGATGCTATCTTTGTTCATTTTCCAGGTAAAGGACATATTAAGAAAACTGTTAATGTAATATGGAGTAGTTAGACAAACACTAAAATACCTTATTAGATGATAGTTTGGGAAATACAGTTTGGAATACCCACTTATTATATTGAATGCCTTCTAGCTCTACTATAAAAAAGAATGCTTTGAAAAATAATGAATGCTAAATAAAAATAATTCTGTTCCAGCCACTTAACTGACTAAGCACACCGTAGCTTGGGGGGACGAG
This sequence comes from Cryptotis parvus, assembly GCA_021461705.1. Taxonomy (NCBI): domain Eukaryota; kingdom Metazoa; phylum Chordata; class Mammalia; order Eulipotyphla; family Soricidae; genus Cryptotis; species Cryptotis parvus. The sequence continues at coordinate 85,551 of JAJIBD010004649.1, read as the reverse complement.
GGGAGGAAATGGAGAAATTAGAGGCAAGGACGTCTCACTGAGGTATATCAAATCCTATTAGTCCAGGTCATTTCCTTGGCTGGAAGCAGGACAGGGCGCCTATTGTCTTGTCTGCTTGGGCTGAAATCTTTTATTTAGTCTCCATGTTTGTTTCATTTGCAGGTAATTCTATTCCTGCATCCACACTGGTTGTGCTGAGCTATTGCGGGTCCTTGATTTTCCCTCTTTGTGTCTCTGATGCCCATAGCGAATATCTAGAATTCTTATATTCATCTTGTAGCTATTTCCATATGGAATGAGGATGGTGATGCTTGATGGTATCTCGGTGAGCCTCCAAGAGTATTTCTCCCGCTTAGGGCCAGGTGTCCTTTTGGAATTCTATTGCCTGCAAATCTTGGTATCAGTCTTGTTCTCCTTGTGGAATAGAGCACATTTCTTTTGGGTTGCGCACATCCAGCTGGGGCATGTAGGAAGTAAGTCATCTTTGACTGATGCTTAAAAACCACACACTTCCAATTTAACACAGGGTCTTCATCATCCAATTATTAAATGTTTATTAATATTGATTCTTTACTCACCTAGCTCATTTAGACGTGATGTACACATACATCATCTGATGTATGCACCATCATGATTTGGGGACTTCGTGGATTTTAGCCTTCCATCATCAAAGTGGGAAAGGCGTATGATTTTACTTAAATGATTTCTCACATAATTAGTTGCATAGCTTAAATATTCTATTTGAAATGGGCATGAGGAAAGAAGAGTGCCTTTAGAACAATTTTTCTTAGCCCTGGGCCATATGAACCCCAGAAGATCCCCAAGATATTCCAGAGGGTCTGCTGGCGGAAGTTGCATGAATGAGGTCTATCACGTGATAGTAGGGGGAACAAGAACTTGGTCATAGGAGGCGTAGGAAGGAAACAAGATCAAATGGGCCAAGAGCAGAAACAATTGCCAGGCATTGCACTAGGTTATTCCTCAGATATAAAACGCTTCAGATCACATTTCTGACAGTGTTTGGATTGCCTTTGTTTGCTTTGTTTTGGCTCTATGACTTTGATCCTGGAAGTGTCACCCCCAGCTTCCAATTCTGAGTTGTTCTTACTACATTAAGCATCTCCTTTTATGTTGCTTTGCTTTAATTGCTAAACGTAGTTTTCAGAATATCAGTATACCTATCTGATCTTTTGTTTGGTGCTTTCAATGAGCATTCAAGAAAATTCAGATAAGAATGTGACTGGTGGGAAAATCTCACTAATAGACTTGAAAAGCATGATCATCAAGTTTAATATGACCGCAGGACAAAACGGACCCAAACGGGTGCAAGTTCCAGATGGTAGAAAAAGAGGGATGGCATGATTCTGAATCAATTGTATCAAAAGAAATTTTAGCTAGTTCTGGACAGAATCAAATTGAAACATACAGTCATGGGAAATATACGTGTGAAGCTTTATTATCATTTTACCTAGCAATACTTAGGCAAGCTCTCATAAAAAATCCAAATGTGATTATTGCTTTTGACATGAATCATGTGAATTAACTTTTGGACATAAACCTTTATTTTATTCAATCATGAAGTCAGGCTGAGCAAGAATATGCCAGACAGAAGGGCTTAAACATGACGAGCAGATCATTGTACGCCGAAGGGGTTGTTGAATAAGAGCAATAATAGTCAGGTAGCCGCTGGGGTCCCCAATGAAATCAGGAAATGAGCTCCCTTCTACCTTCGAGCTGGTGGGGGATGAATAAAAACTCAGGAATCCAGCGCAGGTTTAAAAGACTTTACTCTCACAGGTTCTGGTATACAATCCAGTAGCAGGAGAACCCCGGACTTAGGTTCCTAGCTGGGCCCTGGCCTCGTGTAGGCTTAGAATCCTAGGCCAAGATGGCCACTACCACGTGCTAATGCACAACAGGAAAGAGAATGGAGAGGTGAAGAGGAGAAGCAGAGAACAAAGAGGAACCAAAATGGCCAAAAAAAAAAAAAAAGCAGCCTTTTCTCCTTTCTCCTATCTTATTTTATATATAGAAGCCCTGGAAAAGCTTCCAGCCAGCCCCTGAGGGTTGGGCTATCTAAAGAGAATGCAGGTCATGACCAAATTGAAATGCAGATCTTGAGGTGGGCCCTTTGGCTTCACAATGCTGAGCTGAATCCCTGAGATACAATCTCCCTAGCAGAGTTGGGAGGGGCTGCATCTCTGAACCAGAAAGCAGTTCAGAATATAATTTGTAGAGAATGGCATTAATACTTCTTAGCATGAATATATAGCCAGCTGATTCCAGACTCTAGATCCCACTAAGGTGGAAAATCCATCAGAATAATTCATTTTGGCCTTACCTTTAGAATCAGAGACACGCCAGTTTGTCTGGAGGCGCACTGGCATGTCTTTTTGAACTAGGAAAACTGATTACATTATGGTTGCTCCAAAGATCTCATGTATTCTTGGAATAGCTACATGTATGTCCTTCATGGGGACCCATGGGAGTAGGAAGTGTATTAAACTGGGGCAAGTAAGATTCATAATATTCATAATAAGAATATTTATGCCATATAAAATTATGACATCGATCCAATTCTGCCCAAGCTCCTATTGTGTCTGATCCAGAGATTCCCTAAGGGCAGGGAGTAGCTCTTCACACAAGCTAAGTGTAGCTGGAACCTAAGGCTCAGCAGGGCGTGTCACCCAAAAATAATGACACAAATAACTGGATATTGGAATACCTTCTTTTCCTTAAAATGTCTAGGGATATCGAATATATTTTGGGTTTGAGGAAACCTCACACAGTGGCCTTTTAACCTGTAATTAGCCTGAATGAGTTCAGATATGAGTTACGAAACACATAATAGATACCCTTTGATTCTTCTTCATCCATAAAACACTAAAAGTTTTTGCAACAAACTTAATGTTAGCAATAACTGGTGTAGACTGAAGAGAGGACAGCAGGCAGGATGCTTGCCCTGCATACAGCAGGCCAGTTTGAACCCTGAAAATAGAGCACACCCCTGAGCCTGCCACAGTGAGTGACCCCTGAGGGGCAGAGGCAAGAGTAAGCTTGAACAGGTCTGGTTGTGAATCTCCCTCCAATGAAAAGCACAGCAGTGAAAGTTGTTTTTTTCTGCTTTACTTAAAAGATTCACTTTTCCACCAAAAAGTTCATGTTCTCCTTTCCTGCATGTATACAACTATATATACATACATATATATATATATATATATATATATATATATATATATATATATGCAAAGATAGACAGACAGATAGACAGAGAGATATATGAGTAGATAGATAGATAGATAGATAGATAGACAGATAGATAGATACATACATGCACACATATATACATACATACAAACATACATACATACAAACATACATACACATGTTTGTGAGGCCAACTTTGCAATTTTTAGGGTTTCCTTGTTTCCTTTTGGGTATTTCGCCATAGATCACTCCTGGAGAGGCCTGAGGGATCACATGAGAGGGGATCAAACCTGAGATGACCATGTACCAGGCACATGTCCACCATTTCTATTTCTCTGAAGGAATATTTTGCAATAGTTATTTTATCATTATAAACACAGAATACATAAAAATATGGAATTAACTCATTTTCCTTCAATTTCAAAGTACTTATTTAGTCTAATATTTAAACTTAGACTAACTTCATCTGTTATATTTCTTATCTTCTATGAGGAAAATTGCTCAAATTATCTCTCTCAATATGTTTTCTTTATCTTAAACATGTATGGGTTATTGGAAAAGAAATACTTATAATTATATAGAGGAAAATAATCAGTGATAGAGACTCAATAACTCTGAAGTATCTGATAGTATGTTTTTCCCACACCAGGACAGAATGCAAAATAAGAAAAATCAAACCTCCCCTGGTTTTCCCCAAACAGTGGCAGGAAGCTTTTGTTATGCTACAATTATTCTTCTGTCATGAAAAATTCCCTGTGAGACATAATGGCCATAACCATTTCATTTTTCTAACTTATTAAGCAGTCTGAGGGTGAATTGAGAGTTTCAATTCCAAGTTATAGTTATAATTACTGACTGCAAAATTCCCTGTTGCCTTTCATTAAGTAGTTATAATATTTAATTGAGACTACAGGGTGTCTACACACAGCACAGCACCGTCCATAATTATCCTTACACATAAAGGAACACTAAGGGCACTTGTAACAATGAAACTGATTATCAAAAATCGACATTTTTATTTAAGGTTTGATTTTAGTCTCTGAGTGATTACACATCTCTGCGTTTTTCTGCAAATGAAGAAATTAAGCTAAATAAGGGAACCAGAAAGTAGAGGAGAGGGGGGAAACTTTACATTGTAAATGAAATAGATATTCCTAAAAGGCGTAGGACATTGCATAATTATTATTATTATTATTGTTGTGACTGTTATTATTTTAGTGCAGAAGAGAAAGAAGGACAGGGGAATGCCCAAGGCAGGCTGGCTTCCTCTTTTGCTGAGTGTCCAATTTTTGGGTGGCTGTGACCAGTTTCGCTCGGACAGCTCCAGTTCTGACAGAGAATGTGTCTTTGACCACTAGAAAAGCATGAGAAGGAATTTGAAGGGAACTGGACATTCAGTGCAGATGTCTTTGCGAGTGTGGTTTCAGCCTGACAGGCTGATTTTAAAAAGCCTGTGATAAAGGTCAGCTTGTCCACTCCTACGTCTCTAATGGTGGCCTGGCAAATAAAACCCGGGGATTCTAGAAAAAAATGGCACTGTGGTGTCAGAAACTAATCATGCTCTTCCTATATATGCTAACATGAATTGTGGAGAGGAAGTTACAAAAGACTCCTGACATTTAAAAAATACAAATAAAATGTTCTCCCCTGGAGTTAAAGGCAATCAAGGCATTGTTAAAACTGAAGTTCTCCTTAACTTTATAATTGGAAAGGACTTTTCCAAAAGTTCTTGATTTTTCCTGCCCACTCCACCTGAGATATTTCAAGGCATATATTTTAATTGTGCATGTTAGCATGTTATCTGAGTACTCCTTTCTCCTCCTCACCCCCACTCACTACGCCCTGTGTGTGTGTGTGTGTGTGTGTATGTGTGTGTGTGTGTGTGTGTGTGTGTGTTTATGTCTTTCTGGAGATTAAACTCAGGGTTCTACACATGTGACAAACACTCTACCACTGGATATTATTTCTCTTTCTAAACAGAATTCTTACTTTGCGGTAATCACAAATACGTGTTGCCAGAAATCTCTACCAAGTTCTCTTGACTTGTGAGATATAGAGACCAGAGACCTACACTAGATTTCCTACCAGCATGGCTGATTTTAAGCGAAGAACAAATTGAAATTTGAGATATAAATTGAGGTATTTGTGAAATACGCAGGAACTGTAATTGAAGAAGTTCATTTTGGGAAACAAAGAAAATGATATACAACATGTCTTTAAATAACATTCAGATACTTCACAGGAAAGACCAGATAACATGGGGCCGGAGTAGACAAAAATTCAAACTTCAGCGAAATGAGGGAGGTCGCCAGATGTGTCTGAGTGACGCCCCAACCTCCACTGGTGATCTCGCATTTGCAAACACAGGGTCATGGTAAGGGCATGGGTTTATTTATTTTTTTTTTGCACAATTTATTTGCAAACATATATTGGTTCAGTGAGAGATAAAAGGAAACTTAGAGGAAGCCCAGAGAAATCTTTAATCAACAATGACCAAGGGCCCAGTTTCTCCAGAAAATAATTTCTCAAGGAATGAGTTCAATGTATTAGTTACGTTTGCCTTATGAATGTTCTTAGGAACATGAGTCTTATTTATTGTTAGTGTTTCTAATTCTTCACAGAGTTAATTCCTCACATTCTCTTATTCAGGGATAACTGAGCTGTACTCAAGGTTTACTCTTAGCTTGGTCCTCAGGGCTAACTCCTGAATGTATTCAGGTAACTGTATATGTTGCAATAGATTGAACCCAGGTGAACCACATGCAAGGCAAATGTCTGGCCCCTACATCATCTCTCTAACCCTCTCATACTTTGTCCTGTGTAGGCCTCTGATGCTTCGCTCCATCAGTGCCATCATGTTAATGGAGTCTTCTGGATCTGGAATCAGGACTGCAAGCTGCTGGGAATGCTCCCAAGTCAGCCGACTATCAGAGAGCCATTATTCATGTGACAAAAGCTCTTGGAGAGGAACACATTTTCCAATTGCGGTTAGAAACCTTAACCTCTTCAGACATTGTCATGTGAACCCTGCAGTAGAGACTTTTCAGTTTTTTATATATTATATTTGCATTGTAGCTTGTGTCCAAGGCCCGTGGTGTTGGCATGTGTGGTTTTCATGTGCAGATACTACATCTAAACCCTCCAAAGAGGCAAGACCCTCTACCACTGTCCTAGGTGGCCTCTAGACCAATTCTCACCCCTTACACTACTATTTGGTAGTCGGGATTTTCTAATCCAAAAGCCACAGAAAAGTAGGGATAATGTGTCAAAGATTGCCTGGCACATCCCAGGACAGCCTGTCCTTGTGGGACGGAATTGTCCACTCAGTGGAGCAGCCTCAGGTTTCTTCCTTGCTCCATGGACTCCAAGACAATATGGAGGATATTACTGTGAGTGAAACAAAATAGCCACCAGTCGACACAATTCAACCTCTTTGAGGAAATTTGAAATAGACACCTAGAAATGAATATTTTATCCCTCTCCTAGCTCTACTCCGTGACTCAGAGACACGGGTAGAGCTGCTACGTGCTCCCTGTGCCCTGGGAACACCCACACCATGAGGGCTGCCATTTTCAACATCCAAACTCCACAGCTCATCAGAGCTCCACCCAGCAGAAGAGCTGATCACAGCCCTATCCGTCAGTCCCACCCTACAGCCATCTATTTCAAGCCCAGGTATGCCTGGTCCAGAGACTCAAAGACATGGGGTAGAGCTGCTACCGGCTCCCCCTGTGCCCATCTGATCATGAGGCACCCAGGAGGGAAGGTGAGTTCTAGCCCTGACCCGCCATCCCAGCAGAGCCTCACAAGAAGTCAGAGGAACCCCTACACCATCAGGGCTGCCATTTTCAACATCCGGACTCCACAGCTCGTCAGCTCCAACCAGCAGAAAAGCTGATCTTTCCCGGTCTGATCAATAAATGCATGAGATGAGAGGCTAATACAAGAGTATCCCACCCACACAGCAGAGCCTGGCAAGCTACCTATGTCTTATTTGATATACCAAACCCCAGCATAATAGAGCTCATTCCCATGACCTGAAGGAGTGGTTTGAGGCTCTTCATTTTCCTGGAGCAAGCAGTTGCCCTTGTGCTACACTAGCATGCTGCAGGATGTATGGAGATATTACTGATGCCTGCTCGAGCAAATCAATGAACAACGGAAGACAAGTGATAAAAGCGATCCCTCTCCTTAAAATAATGGAGGACGATTTGCCTTAATTAATCAAAGCACAAGCTGCAGAGAACTCTCCAGTGTAAGAAAGCATCGGACAGGTAATATGCACATAAAGTGTAGGTGGTTGCCCAGAAAAGGGGCAATCAGATGCTACCTGGAAAGAGGAAAGTTGGCTGTGGAGACAGGGAAACGTCTAAGAAATGTTTTCCCTGACTGAAATTCTAGCATCTTTCCACTTTGAAACAAATTGTGCCATGCAAAAACAAAGCAAAACTAAAACAGAAACAATAAAAACCAAAATGAAAAAAAAACTAACACAATCAAAAGAAAATCTATTGAGCACCTAAAATGTATGACTTTGCTTCTCTAGGCATTATCAAGATTTTGTTTTGTTCTGGGGCTTCACTCAGCTGTCCCGATGATTCATTCCTTGTTCTGTGCACAAGGACCACACTTTGGGGGCTTTAGGGGACCATATGGGCTGCCCTGGAAAGAACCGGGTTCCATTGGGCAACACTTTCCCAGCTGTATTAGCTCTCTAGCCCCAAACTTATTATCATATTCGGCCTACCTGTATGTTTAAACTTGGTTAGGGAATTTTGGAAATGTGATTCATTGTTCTCTTTAAATCAATTACTACACAGAAGTTTGACTCTATTTGCAATGAGAAGGATTGTCACTTGTCAGGTTTAATATTAGGAATTCAAATAGTCTGGAACGAACCCCACAAAACTGTATGTTAAAATACTTGCAATCTGCCTTCTCTTTCAACAAATGCTATTATTTATGATGAGCAAAAGTTAATCAAAGTAAAAGCCTCATATTTAAAGATACATCTTTGTCATCCTGGGTAAGAAATAACTTAAATTGCAACCTTTGTTTTTGAATCATAGTTTTGATACAGAATAATTCAAGAATAAATTTAGGGCCAAGAAGAAGCCAATTTAAATAGCATGCTGATTACATAACATTTCACTATAAATAATAGCAATGACAATGTATTATTATGCAGGGCTCTTTAATTTTCAAACTTCGTGTCTCTGTGTTCTCTCGACTACCCCTATGAATTATTCAGAGTCTATATTCTAACGTTCACTTTGCAAATGGCATAACTAAACGCCAAGCAAATGATGATTTTCTCTCAGGACACAGATGAGGCGTGGAAGCGCGCTCCACAAAACCTCAGGATTACTGGTGACATTCTTGTTCCATTCCAAGAGTCCCTGGGAAGTTTCTGGAATCATACTTCCCACTGGGAGTTCTTGATGCTGAGCTAACTCTCAGGCTTCGAGGGGGGATTTGACCCTAATTATAGAGATTGCTTGTTCAGAGAGATTTTAATAACATATTTTTAAGGTATTTCCAGATGCTTCCTCAGGGTTCACAGAGAAACTCTGATGAGACAAAGGATTGCTTGCCTCCTCTCCTCCTTTTAGGAACATAATGGCTAGCTGAGCGGTGCAATTGCAAGACTGGGGAGATGTGGGGGCAAAGAGGGTGTCGAGGGAGGCAAACCAGAGCTCATCAGTTCGAGGAGAATCCAGTTGTTATCACAGCTTTCCACTTATGTCAGTGCAAATTAGCAGGAAGAAACTGTGATGTGCCAGTGACTGTGTAGTGCAGGGCACCAGAAATGTCTAGACTTCATTGCAAGAGATGTGAATTCAAGTTGTTGCTGTTCACACAACACTCCGTCGGTGGCTGGTTGTCTGGTGAAGCCTGGAGTGGGTGCGGTGCCGGTAGGTATTTGGGTTTGCCTGCCAGTCTCTGGGGACAGGGACTGGGCACAGAGATGCGGTTTATCAGCAGTCACGGAGTCTGAGAGACATCCTAAAGGCACACTCTGAGCCCCTCCCTGGACCCGAGACTCACAATCTATGCTTCACACAATCCTGCAAGACCCTTCACCCCTCCAGTTTGGGCAGCTCTCCTCATCAGAGCTTTTCCTGGTGATGATGGGAACCAGGTATTAGGGCATTCCTGGGAGACTCTCAGACAAGACCAAGTGTTCAAAGCAGTGAGGGGATTTGAAAAGGTCTAATGCCTGCATCTTGCTTCACATAGATGCTGTTTTGATTGGTTTCTTTTGAAATTGCAAGTGGCATTATGTCCATAAGAAACCATTATGAATAGTACTACATTCCAAAATAAAAAAAAAGCATAGCACACATTTTAAAAGAAATTAGATATAGTTATAACAAATAAATAAAATTACATCAGAGGTCTTTGCTTTTAATTTATTTTTTGGGGTCACACTCCAGCAATGCTCAGGAATTACTCCTGGCTCTACACTAAGGAATTACTCCTGGCAGTGCTTGGGGGACCATATGGGATGCTGGGGATGGAACTCGGGTTGGCCGCAGGCAAGGCAAACACCCTACCCCCTGTGCCATTGCTCCGGCCCCACCAGAGTTCTTATGAGTGGTAATATTAGGAAAAATCAATGCTGTAACATAGATCTGAGAGTGAGATATATCTCTGTTATGCTGTTGCAGAAATTGAGCTCAGGACTGTACAAAGGATGGAAGGATCTGTTTGTGAGTGGTATAGTAGACTTAAAGTTTGGGCCCCAGAGTTACATTTTCTATTTATAAAGAAGATTGTGCTATTATCATATGTAGCTTCAAATCAGAATTAAAGAATATTAATCAAATTAGAATATACGTATACATGTATCTACATAAAATTTTATGAGATACCTCAGTTGCTAAAAATTTGTACATAATGGTAGTATACAGTCCTAGCCTTTCAAGAGAAATATAAATAGGTACCAAAACTATATTTAATATAGCATTTACTTTTCTTGGTACTTCAAACACTCAAAGAGCCTATTCTTTATACATTAAGTTTTATTTTAGGATGTTTATATTAAAAATTCCATATTCATTCATATATATGCCTTTAATTTTATATGGTTCCTAGTCTTCTCCATTTATATCTGCATAAATTACATAATAATTGTTTATAATTTTTTGGACTCAACCTTAGAAATTCCAACTCATATTACTTGAAAATGTTTTCTAAAACTAGTATCACAAAAGTACACTTTCACATGTAAGACAAATTAAAGAAGTTTTTAGGAAAGGAACTTTGAGCTCTAGTGATCAGAATTTGTATATTATTTCAAATGTAACTCTCTTTTTAAAGCCAGCAGCTGAACCAATTTCCAGGCTAGATCAGTCTGATGGACAGCTAGTGCTTGGAAACTGACCAAAAGAACCTCGGGAGAAACAACAGAGTGGACCCAGTTAAACTGTGTAAAAAGGACATTGTATTTGAAATTCAAAAAAACATTAGTTTAAATCTCATTGCAATGGAAAACCAGGGTCAAATTGCTTAATCTTTCTGAATGTTTGCTTCCATTTAATAGCTAATAAAGACAATATGTGTTAAATTAATTGTTTTAGATATGGGTAATCCGTAAAATCTTGACCTGCTTTTCCTGGTCTTTAAGGTTCTTGGGGTTCCTGTTATGCAGTTAAGCATCGCTATAGTGTTGCAATAATATTGAAGCCTGGTGTGCAGAATTACGTTTGACTTGGTAGTCACATCCTGGGCACAGTGGCTGCTGTGGCTCCTCCAACAAGGTCAGGTTCATTGGGGCTAAGGCGAAGATCCAGGCCTGTCTGCTCACAGGATTTCCTCAGCTCTGTAACTTCTGAGTTCACTCAGGGCTTGCCTCAATGCCAAACGCTAGGTGAGCGATAGAAACACAACACAAGCCGCTTACTGGTTGAGACCAGTAGATAGCTCAGAGATACACCTATCTTTCTATGGCAGAGCCCAGGTTCCATCGCCCAGTACCAAAACTTCACCAATGACTTACGTAGGGATATCTGCTGGCAACCAGCAGGCAACGTGGAATAAATGAGGACTGTTGAGATTGATGAGAAGTGCCAGTTTAGAGGACCTCTCAGTCAGGAGAGAGAATCAGAAGAGAGAGAGAAAGGAGGAAAGGGGTGAGTGTGATTTATTTAAATAAATTTTGAGAGTAGCATAACCGGTAGTGTAGAATCCATCATGGAGAACAACGTCCTGGAAGCTTGTAATTATTATAAATGATTATTATGACCTCTATGGTTCTGTCTCAAGATCAATGTCTGCTTTTCTGGAAAATAACAGGCTTTGTTTTCAAGAGGCTTCAGTCCATTCCATGAGGTCCACCACAGGCTTGAGTGGTCCTTAGTGGAAAGCCAAAGCAGTTAGTAATCAAATCTGCAGAAGACCATCATGACAGCATCTGAGCATGTTCTGAGCAAACAACCAGCAGCCATATCCTGCTCATAAGATGAATCATTAGAGAGGGCAAGATACACAAGCCTGCACATGCTTGGCTTGTTCGGTCAGAAGCAATGTCAAGGACTCTAAGCTTTCTTATTGACGCCTAAACAAACTCTCCTCTTGCGTTCTACTAGACTCAAGTTCAGAAAATCTCACAACCGGTAAAGACTTGACATAATGTATAATCAGGGATCAGCTCAATGACTACAGGCAGATCTTACATGCACAGGACATGAGTGCAGGCCCTATCCACCCTAGCACCGCCCCCCACACACACATCTGGGCATATTCTATTGCTTTTACAAATTTAATGCTCTGTGAAGTGAGCATTATTGTAATGAATATTTGCATAATGTTTGTCAGTTGATAAATATCCTGGAATATGTGATTAATCCAGGAAGACAAATATATAATGTATTCTCAAGCACTCTCTCTTTCTCTCATTCCATGTATAAATTTATCTTTAGGAATAAAAGAAATTCTTTATATTAATATCAAGCATAATCACTGAAAAATTACAATTATGGTCCACATAAACACGGCAGAGACACTGAGGTAAGGAGCGAATACTATTAATGTTTTGGCTTTTAGTGATATTCGCTTTCTACTTAATATTACTTCCTTTTCTTCTAACAGGGGTAAACTGCGCTTTCCCCCATCGCATTGTTGCCTGAAACATCATCTTCTGCTTCTCATGTAGGTGCTAGGGGGAAATCAAGAATTCCCTGAAAACTATAAAATTCAAATCTTGTATTTTTAATCGGAGTGTTTACTTGTGCCCAGAGGCACCCTGCAATGACCGAAGGAGGGCCGATCCTTGTTACTAGCACTATTTATCTTCATCTGCATTCTTATGTGTCTTGACGGTTTTCTTTCAAATATCTCTTAGAGTGTTTTGCCAAAATTGGACAAATAGTAAATTTCACATAAATACTTGCTCTTATAACATTTTCTTTAAAATATCAACTATAAAAATGAAATTAGTCATATAGACTGAGTTTTCATTGAACACATCATTGAAACTTATGTAAAAAGAGATTGAGTTATATTTACTACTTAGACTTATTTTCATCCTACACTTAATCTAAAATCATCCAAAGGTTATAAATTAAAGAGAAGAAAACATTTTTTGTAGTTTGTTCTGTCCTCCATTTGCTTTAAACAAAACAAAACCCAAGGCAAAATTTCTGCCTAGTAAACTTGAGAAGTTTGATTCGTTCCACCCGCTTCATGCAATTTAATTTGGGTTCCTTGTCTGAGATAGCCTAGAATATAAACTTTCTTTTCAAGAGATCACTTTGGAAAAATCCACCTAAATAAGTCAAAAATCAATGGCTTCCTTACAGAAGGAACCCTGGGGAAAGAATTAGCAGGAATTACTCCATGGGTGCGTCTGCTACTAGTTTTTTATGCATGATTGCCCGTCAGTTGGCAGAAATCAATGGTTCTCTTTACACCACAGAGACAGCGGAAATGAGGGCAAACTCCAAATATCAGTGCTCCAAATGTGGGCTAAACATTTCCCTGGGTCTCTCCAACATGTGCCCTGACAGTGCCACTTGGCGCTGAATTACAAAGGACTGCATTTAGCAAAGCTTTAATTTCAAATAGACACAGGTGACAGCTCTATTATTTTTCTACTTTCAGATGCATCCACAGCTGTTTTTATTTATCTCAGCTCTATATGCCGTATTTGTCGTAATTATTAGTCTCAGAAGCAGTAAAAGATAAATATCTCAAATGCCTATCAAGGCTAAATTAAATTAAGGAAATCACACTTTTCACCCTCACCCCCTTGGCCCTGTTTTCCTAGGAAAACACAACTTGGAAGATTGAGTCTCGTTTCATCTCGTCAGAGAACTTTGCAAAGGAATCCTAAATTCTTGATCCAGCTGGGCTTGTTTCTCCTGGTATTTTCACCTCTGTATTTAATACATATAAATATACACGTATCACCCACACTCTATTCCAATTCTCTTTCATAGCGTCAGAATGGTTTGTAATGATTTCCATTGCTGGGGGCATGAAAAACTACTATGCATAAAAGACCAGCAATGTGACCCAGTTAAGTGTCTTGATTTCTCTGTGGCAATTTTCGGGTGTGAACCTGTTTATTTATTTCTGTTCCCTTTTATTTCACCCTTGGTTCATGCTGTGTTAAACATTATGCCACACAACAAAGAGATGTTCCTCCACTGGTGATTGAAAATGCACATGCAGGGAACAGTGAAGGGCAGGAAACTTTGAGAGGAGAAAATGATAAATAATCATCGAAGGACATTAAAATCACAGGCTTGTGTGTGTGTGTGTGTGTGTATGTGTTGTAAAATAATCTTATTGAAGGAGACTAATAATTCTACGACAAAAGTGAATTCTCCACAGAGAGATTTAGTGAGGGAGAGGCTGAAAGCAGAGCAAGAGAAAGCTCCGTGGCCCCAGACCGGGTGGTGGGGATCTGCAGAACGAGTGGTCCCAAATCACACGACTTTATTCATGTCTTTATTAGGGTTGTGAGAGACACAGGAAATAGGGATGGAAATAAGCGGCAAGTAGCTGGTCTTTGTCTGCGTAACTCATGGGGACATTCCTTTTGGAGTATGTAACTAACCCATCCTCATGAGGACCTTCAGGATGGCCTTCTTTCAGCCGGCAAGACAGTTTTATTTTGTGAACGCTTTATTTTATTAGCATCTTAGACAAGACCTGATAGGTCACTTTGGAAAGGAGTTGGCTGGTTGTTTGTCAGAATTTGGTCTTTGCAACCAGGGTGAAAGCACTCCCTTGCTTCTCTTGAGGGCTGAGTAAGTTCTGTAACGAAAGGCAGCACAGAAAACAGAAACAAGCATGGCAACTAGTCTAAGCGCGTTTGGGAGAGTTGGACAACTTCTCTAAATAAATCGACACAGGTTAGCATCACAATTAGATGAGAAAATACTAAATAGGTAAGTAAGTAAACACTGAGAATGTTTGCCCAACAGAGAGCAGGGGAAGAGAATCAGGGAGATTTTAGCTTCAGGGATCTATATTCTACAAGTGTCTTTATGTTAGCTGATTATTAAAAAATTGCTGCAATACTTTGGGTTGCCAATTAAAGCACACACACTCTAGATGTATGTTCATATCTTTTTCTGTTTGGGGACACCCTTGGCAGTGCTCAGTGCTTACTCCTGGCTTTGTGCTCACTCCTGGTGGGCTCATGGAACCCTAGGAGGTACAGGGCTGGAACCTGTGTTAGTTGTGTAACACTTGATCACATGACATCCTGATAGTCATCAATTTGCTCTAGCGGGCTCTAGTAACGTTTCCATTTGACCCTATCACGTGCCAGTGAAGCCCAATGGCATCTGGTTCTGTATAAGGAAAGCAAGTTACCCGATGAACTGCAGTTCTGATCATATCTAAGTCTGTATTTTTTGAGATGGATATTTAATTATGATTTTGACAATTCCAAACCATTTAACAACTAAGTTTATTCCAGAATAATTTGATTTTGTCTGAGTGAGTGTCATAGTTACTGTGGACTGGCTAAGCTGAGAGTGTTTCCCTTCATCCTCAGGGTGTTTCTTCAGAGACTCATGTTCCCTTTCTCTCCAGCTCAGCGACTCTGGGCCCGAGTTCTCATTCGCAGCCTGAGGGAGCAGATCCGCCTTGGTGGACACCCTTGAAGGGGAGACGGATTATAGGGTGCGGCGTCATGGGAGCTTGATTGTTGCCTGGTCGTGGAGTCATTGTTGCCCCCTCATTCGTTATAAAGCACCAAGTTCGATTCCCTCATCTGTAAAAATGGGGAGTAGGGAGCATAGCCGGTGGTAATAGAAGTTTTTAATCGTGACCCTCCTGAAATATTTGGAGATAGTCACACATTTAATGATTATTCAGGATACCCCTTAATAGGAATGAGTCTAAAGAAAACTTGTAAAATGATATAAAATCTGAGCTCACTACTTTTATTCATCTTATTATGCCTAGCATTTATAAACATATATTAACTTTGACTTGAGCTCAAGTTTATTATGCTAAATCTAAACTCTGAGAAATCTATAAGTAAACTTTATCCCTTTGATTAAAGGAAGGAATGGAATTTTCTTTGGCCCTCCTAACCTTACATTTCCTTCTCCAACCTCACCCCTACTCTCACCCTCTGTTCAGACATGCATTGACTCTGACCAGGGAAGAGAAACAAACAATTCATTATTATTTTCCATTTCAATTAAAACTGTGTCTCAGCATAAATTACACAACTCATTCTACTCTTAACCTTATAGTCACTTCAAACCTTCTAACTCCTAAGCGCCAGCCATAATGCAGCATTTTTGGGCTTTCAAGTTATGATTAGCACATCATATTTTTTAACAAGTCTCTTCAATTGATAGTGTTTATAAAGCACTCACATTTCCTATGCTCTGTGGGATGCGATTGATAACACAGCTACTTTATACATTGCATGAGCCTTCCTTCTGCCAGAATGAAATGTTTATAAACATTTCTTTGACCAAATCCTTTATGGGGAAGATCACAATCTGATGAGAACTATCTCCTTGGAATGGATTAGACTCTCCAGATAGATACAAATAAGACAAGAAAAAGTAGACACATGTTAAATCCTAAAACAGCAAAGGGGATACTTTATGGAAATGAACTCACAAGATAATAATTTGAATTTGACAAGGTGATAATTAAAGTCCCCAGATAGATTTCTTCCACATCTGTATGCCTTTCAGAAAAGTTGGTTAGCATATTAACTACTGCTAGAGAATACTAAAAAATATTCATAGCATGTAAAACTGCAAATTATTATTCATTTTCAATTTGTATAATATGTGTAACAAAATGCAATTCATACAATATTACACTAGAGGAACTAAACTCTATTCTAGACAGTTTCAGGGCAAAGTGAGGACAGTCTTAGAAGAATTTTTGTCTTGAAATATTCAAGACATTTAAGTATTAATTGCCACTTTCCAGTGTTTGAAATAAATCTTAGACATTTTACATCTTTAAGGACACTAACTTCTTCTTTTAAGTGACTCAATCAATCCTTATTAAGTGATGCATCTGGCTATGCGCACATGGAAAAGACCCATATTCACATCACACAGAAATGCATTGCATATGCGAGTAGTGTAATCCAGTGTTCTTCAACTGCAGTTAGGTGGAGCAGAAAGGTTGGATGCAACCGGTCTACCCCCTTCGTTATAACCCCTGGTTCATGGATGTTGACAAGCCAAATGTCAGTCTAAAGGAGAAAAAAGCTTCATGAATCTTAGGGTGACCTTATATTTTATTTTCATCATTTTTCCACAGAAGAAAAGTAAAATTCAGCAACAAATTTCAAAGTTCTCCCACATCTTCACGCTCCTCTTTGCATGCATTTTATTACTTGGGTGGGGATTGGGGCCACCTCTGACTGTGCCTGCGGCTACTCCTGGTGTCGCACACCAGTCCCCCTGGCAGAACTCACCTACTACGTGTGCTGTTGGATTTGGAGAGTGAACCCAGGTCAGCTGCATGCAACGCAAGTTCCTTGCATAATCTATTTCTCTCTGGTCATTCACATATATTTAATTTAGATATTTATATCACTTGTCACTTGTCTTCCTGTTGTTCATCAATTTGCTTGAGTGGGTGCCAGTAACGTCTCCATTTGTTGAGAATGAAGTTCATTATTGTTACTGTTTTTGAATATGATGATGCTAAGATATTGTGTGACATTTTGGAGGGCGATCCACCTAGTGATGCTCAGGGGCTCCCCTGGCTCTGCATTCAGAAATTACTCCTGGTGGTGCTGGGGGACCATATGGAATGCAAGGATTGAACCTGGGTCTTCCACATCAAACACACTTCCCTCTCTACTATCACGACCCCAAGATCTATTTCTGTAGTAGTAGATTCTGCAGAGACTTTCTCTGAACCTTGGTGATCTATAGAAATAAAGTTTGATTTTAAATAAAAGATCATATGTAGACAGGTACTACTATGTACATCTGTGAACTTATAAACAAATGACCACGAAGCTTTCTAAACTACAGCATTGCCACTTTGGTAACATTTAGCGATCACAATCACGATCTTCCCATTGATCATCTATTTGCTAGAGCTGGCACCAGTAATATCTCCATATGTCCTGTCTCATGCCAGTAGAGCCAGGGGCATCGGCTTGCTACAGGAACATAAAGAGCCTCAAACCATTATATTAGGTCACGGGAATGACCTAATATAATTGTTACTGGAATTTGGCATATCAAATACAACTCGAGAAGCTTGCCAGGCTTGCCGAGTGGGAGGCAAACTCTTTTAAACACCTCCAAATAAAGCATTTATTGATGAACCGCACGGCCGCTTGCGCCGGGCTGTGATGGGCTGGTCTGCTGGGTGGAGTTCTGACGAGAGGGAAGTCCAAATGTGGAAAATGGCGGCACCCGTGGAGTGAGGGTGGTGGTCTGGCTTGTTGTGAGGCTCTGCCGAGGTGGTGGGCCAGGGCTAGAACATTTAGCATTTTAAGTAAAATGTATTTTCATATTTTTGTGCAAACTTCTAGTTTTAAATATACCAGTAAATATCAGAGCTTCCAACAGAGAAATCCAGAGTCAGAGGGTCAACTCTTCAGACTGTCTCCCAAGGGAAAACTAAATATAGCAGCAGAGCGTAAAATTGTGATGCCCAAAGGAGGGTCATCGAAGGACGAACTCGCCCATGATGATGTTGGAACAGGAAACACTGAATTCTGAAGACTGTAAACAAGTTGCACTGAGAAATATTGGGAGCAATTGATGAAGGTTAGAGACTCTCAAACATGGGGCAGAGCTGTTTCTTGCTCTCCCTGTGCACAGCCATTCATGAGGCAGTCGGGAGGCATGGCGGGTTCTAGCCCTGGCCCACCACCTCGGCAGAGCCTCACAAGCCAGACCCCCCCCCCCCCCTCACTCCACGGGCACCGCCATTTTCCACATTCGGGCTTCCCTCTCATCAGAACTCCACCCAGCAGACCAGCCCATCACAGCCCGGCTCCCTTGGCAGCAAGCGGCCGCAGCAGCTCATCAATAAATTATCTATTTGGAGGTGTTTAATAGAGTTTGCCTCCCGCTCAGCAAGCCTGGCAAGCTTCTCGAGTTGTATTTGATATGTAAAATTCCAGTAACAATTATATTGGGTCATTCCCATGACCTAATATAATGGTTTGAGGCTCTTTATGTTCCTGTAGCAAGCCGATGCCCCTTGCTCTACTGGCATGAGACAGGACATATGGAGATATTACTGGTGCCCGCTCTAGCAAATAGATGATCAACAGGAAGATCATGATCGTGATTTGATGAAGGTTAAAACAAAATGCCACATGGACTAGGGGTTGTAACCAGGGGTAAAACCTGTGCCTGGGGGCCAGAGAGATAGCTCAGTGGGTAGGGCGTTAGCTTTGCACATGGCCGGCCTGTGCTGGCCCAGGTTCGATCCCCAGCATCCCATATGGTCCTCTGAGCACCACCAGGAGATATTCCTGAGTGCAGAACCAGGAGTAACCCCTGAGCATTGCCGAGTGTGACCCAAAAGAAAAAAATTACCTGTGCCTGGCACACAGAGGATCTGGTTTGATCAGAAACTAAGCAAACGTTTCTAAAATTAAAAAAAAACTAGCATAGCATATCTGGCAGTGGGGAGGGCCTTTGCCTTTACATGCGGAGGACCCGGGTTGAATCTGCAACATCCCATGATCCCCTCCCTCCCGAAGCACTGCCAGGAGTAATTCCTGAGTGCAGAGCCAGGAGTAACACGCCTGAGCATCGCAGGGTGTGACCCTGAAAAGTAAAAATGGCATCAAATTGTGTTGATCCATGAGACTGCTGGTTATTTATGCAAATGGCGGGATGTGGGGAACCAATGAGACTGGGTGTGCAAATAAGGGTTTTTAAGAGGCCCAAACAGAGGGGCTGGAGTGATAGTAGAGCTGGGAGGGCATTTGCCTAGCCCACGGTTGACCCGGGTTCAATCTCCAGCAACCAATAGGGTCCCCTGTGCACCCCAGGAGTAATTCCTGAGTGCAGAGGCAGGAGGAATCTCTGAGCATCTCAGGGTGTGACCCCAAAAGCAAATGAATAAATGCAAAGTTAAAACTAATGTAGAGTGAGTGGGAATTTGAGACTGGGAAGGAGTGGAAAGCACCAGGCATATTATTTTACATCTGAACTTTTCTAAGTTTTTTGTTGGTCTGTTTTGTCTTTGCTGCTGCTTCTGGGTC
The DNA here is from genome assembly GCA_021461705.1 of Cryptotis parvus. Taxonomy (NCBI): domain Eukaryota; kingdom Metazoa; phylum Chordata; class Mammalia; order Eulipotyphla; family Soricidae; genus Cryptotis; species Cryptotis parvus. The sequence goes on along the minus strand of JAJIBD010004649.1, from coordinate 65,657 downwards.
CCCCAGGACAGTGCTCAGGGTTTGTATCTGCCTCTGCTCAGGAGCACGGCCTCTGTGGTCAGGCCCAAACCACATCCTTTCTAACTCTCTCTCCGGCCTGTGTCTCTGTGTGTGGGCTCCCTCTCAGTAGTGCTCTGGGCACTCCCAGCTCTGTGCTCGGGAGTGGCCTAGCCAGTGCGAGGGGACTAGGCAGTGGTGGGAATAATCTCAGATTCCCTGAATATCTCACCCACCCTACGCTGTCAGTCAAAGAAACATGGATTGAGAAGGGGAAGGGGAGAAGGGGCCTGCTTGGCAGTTAGTCAAGGCCTTAAAACTGCCTCCTGGGCTCTGAATACCTCTTGGTGTGATGCTGGGAGATCTGAGCTGTGCCCATGTTCTGGGAGATCTTGGTGGGCAGGGCCTGAACAGCGCCACGTTCTCAGGCTCCAGCACTGACTGACCAGGAGGACTGGCCCTGCTCGTGGTGACGGTGAGCCTTGAGAGCTCCACTTGGACCATCCTCACCTGCTCGGTGAAAAGACTGTAGAGGTTGAAGACAAGTTTGTCGGATGCGGGAAAACAGGTTGTGTGAAAGTCCTGAGTGTCCAAATAGGACAGCTGCCCTGTGCTTGCATGCTGAGTCCTTCGCAGCTGGCCTCTGAGGCAGGGGGTCTGGGGTCTTTCTCTGGGGCAGGTACTGAAAAGGTCTCATTAGCACTCTCCTTCTGTCCTCTCTGGGTGCTGGGGACCATGGCAATGGGCTTCACTGCACTCCTGGGGAACACACCAAAACCAGTCTCTGCTGGTGTGCTGCAGTTCATCAAGCCTCTCTTCCCTCCCCTCCCTCCCTCCTCCCGTCCCCTCCCCTCCCCTCTCCCTTCCCTTCCCTTTCCTTCCCCTGCTTTTCATATTTCTTTTCTTTCGTTTCCTCTCCTTCTCCCATTCCTCGCTTTCCTTCCCTTTCCTCCCTTTCCTACCCCTCCCTTCCTTCCCACTCCCCTCCCCTTCTCGTTCCTTCCCTTGTTTTCTTTTCCTATGCAATTTTACTTGTTTTTTAACATGTGACCATGCAGAACTAATAATTTATTTCTGTCACTTTGCTATTCACACAGCTCTTCTGAGTATCCAGCCCTTTGGGACAGAGAAGAAGGCAAGTTGAAACAGCCATTCTAGAAAATTGTATCTCTCTCTTTTCTCTTTCTCTCTCCCCATTCTCTCTCTTCCTCTCTCTTTTTCTCTCTCTCTTTCTTTCTCTCTTTCTCTTTCCCTTTTGCTCTTTCTCTCTCTCTCTCATTGCCACTGTTTTACCTGTTGGATGATTCCTTCAAAGTGTCCTTTTGATATAGTCAGAGGAGACTGTCTGGTTTACTGTGTCAATGAATATGAATTATAGCATTATGGCAAAGGCACATTCTTGAAGAAAACAAATTATAAATAATGATTTTTCACTCTCGGAACCTCATTTTCTCACCACCTCTTTTCTGCTCCACTCCACAACACTGCCCTTGGGCGTGTACTTTGGCTGCTCTGCACCACCTGTGTGCAATGCTCTGAGCTATAGTTTGTGCAATATCACTGCAGATAATTTATTTATTTCAGTCATTTTTCTCTCAGCCATAGTTTCCCCCATGAGGTATCCCCCATGAGATCAGGTTTTACTCCTGTTACACCCATTTTCCTCTCTGCCCTAGCCTGATTCTTCTTGAGCAAATTTTCCATTAATCTGGAATCACATGTGGATGATATTTAAGACCAATCTTATGCATAATAGTTTGTTTATGAGTTAAAAATATCTTTTTATTTTCAAATAGTTCTTCAGATTCTGGGGAAACTGAGTTTCCTGATACTAAGCATTCTCAGAGAATTTACTGCTTTTCTGCTGTGTGTGTTAGTTCTGCTGTTAAGAGTGAATAAAGGAAATATAAGCTGACAAGTTATGCCCACATTTATATAAATCAAGTTTAATTATTTATAATAAATATAGGTTTTAATATTGTCATTTGTATAGTCTTTTCCAAATTCCTTATGCCAATTTTTATACAACAATATTTTACACATTGCTATCGGTCATCCTTGAGCTTGCTAATTATCTGCTGATATCTCTGTTAGATAAAAACAGCACAAAACAAGAAATTCTTCCACTCAATTCCAGTTTGGGGCCGCTTTGCATATACTTGGTCACTGTCTAATGCTTTTAGTCCAGAATATAAACCATTGTCTTCACACCTAATTTTCTCTGTGCTAGTAATACTGTGGCTCACAGGTTACCACAAGGATTCCCTGAGGCTGTCTTCAACCCGGAAATATGAAATATGTGTCATTGGCAGCGCCACAGATAACATGCTTTGGTGTAGCTGAGAGCCCCACATGGCCAAGAAACACCTTGCTCCTTCTCAACTTGTTCCCTAGAAACAAACTCATCTTGGGCTTTCTAAGTTTCCTTTAGGAATCCCTCCATGTCATCATTAAACAGCCTCTGGCCTTTGCAGACTTACCCACTGTCAAATCTCTGCTCCCCTCCTTGGCTCTGTTTACGCTCGGCTGTATATCAACCTGTCCAGGAGCGCATGCTCTGAGCCAGCCCCCTTTCCCAAGGAAGCCCGTGGGGCTGCTCTCACCTCAACTCCTATGTACAGCATCTGGATTGATCACCTATCACAGCTTTCCGTTCTACTAACCTTTGCAGACTCTGCCAGCCTATTTGCCACTGAATTTTCCTAAAGGAGCCAAAGCTTTTTGCAGCTCTGGCTTGAAACATTGTACAGTGGAAAATCCTGGCTTAGACTACACCTCCCACTATTTCTTGGACATATCTATGGCTGGAGTGAAGAATGATTGCCAAGTCAACAAGCCAAAAGGTGCTTGTTCACATAGAGGTATCTTGAATTCACCATTGGGAATTCACTCTTCCTTCTATTTAGTATGAAAAATTGTCAAAAAGAAAAATTTATTTGGCAACATATAATAAACCTGCTAAGAAAAAAAAACATGGTTGGTTGTAAAAAAGTCAGAAACAAAACATTCACCATGATCTTTTATGCTGTAAAATTTTTGCTTCATTGTTAGCACAATTCCAGCTTGGCATACATTTTTGGGAAACATCCACTTTTCTCTAAACCCTACAGATAGTTTTCTAGTGAGATATTTTGTCAAAGACACTTCCACAGATACCTTGTGCCTAATTATATATACCTTCAAGTTTGAAGGTCAGGGCAAATAGCTATGACTGAACCTCCTTAGCCCAAGAAATCCCAGAAGAGTCATGCTGATGTGTAGTTCCTGTTCTCGGGGCCTCATTGTGCCTGTAATTCAGTACTGCTAGTTCCTTTGTGAGGTTGTTTGCACACCCGCTGGCTGTTTCTTCTGGTCTCGGTGACTGGAATATTAGCAAACATGATGTGAGCAGAAGCTTTAAGTGAATTTAAAGGATTTATTTTAGCCTCCTGTGCAGCTATCATTTGTGGAAGAATTCACACTGTATCACCAGGAGACTCCTAAAGAGAAGATATTTCTCTCTGCATGCATGCAACTACATGGACCCAACCCCTACCCTTGGGCCATGTCCTGGAGATCCCAGCATCCTTTGGCTGAGGCAAAGCTGACTAATAGGGTGTGTGCCAACACTGGAGGTTGCTGTAAGCCTCTTAAATTCGGGTTGTTTATGCAGCAACATTTATGCAGGAGAAATTTGACTAATGCATCCAATTCTCCTACTCTTCTAGGCTGTGTCCTGCGAGCTTCTATAAAGTCATGACCAGTAAAAGACAGAATTTAACTGTGTGGTTGGTAACCAAGGCCCAATTTTATAGCCACATCTGCCCAAGGAAGGCCAACGCAGACAAAGAGCGAGTGTGGAGAAGGGCTCCAGCATTCTGGAATGACTGGATTGCTGAGGGCAAGAAGAAAGCAGGACATGCAATGTGGTGGGAGGTGCAAGCATTTTCTAGGGATTCTCAAAAGTAGTTGTGGAGAGAAACCCCATAACAGACAAGATTTTCTGCCATAATACACAAAGGGACATGGGCTATTGCTATTGAGGCATTAAAGGGAAGCATGACCCATCCCTGAAGGCTGAATAAGTGCGAGACACCTGGTTTATATTTATGTAAATCCTTGCCCAGGACAATTCAACCTTCTAAGCACAAAAGAAAAGTAGCATATCCAATCTATTAAGCACAGTGCCTCTTAACTCATAATACATAGCATATAGCAAGCCTGCACAGCCGCTAACATTTATAGAGCTCTTTCTAAGTACTTGTCTGGGCAAAAAGATTTTTCAGGTTTTAACAAATTTACAGACTTAAGAGATAAATCATATCACTATCATTATTTCATAACTGAATAAGTTGCGCCTGGGGAAAGTTTAGTAACTGGACCAAGTCCAATAACGAAATTCACTCGAGTCTTTCTTAAAACTTCTTTGTTATCTTTTCTTTTGCCTGTTTTCCTCATATTTGAGACTCCTAAATTATACACTGTCTTTGAAAAAGTTATTCTGAAGAGGAGAGATGATACAGAAGGTAATGTATTTGCCTTGCATGCTACTGACATGGGTTCCATCCCCAGCACCACAGCTGAGCACCACTGGGAGTGATACCTGAGCAAGACACAGAGGAAGCCCTGAGCACAGACAGGTGTGGTCCAAAAAATGCAAAAAAGTAATACACAGCTCTCAGTATTGTAAAATATTATATATATGCATATATTCACAAATAAGCATAAGTTAATTGCTTATAAATGCATTTATTTATGTAATGTGATATGAATATGCTTAAATCTTTGATATGTTATTAAAATTTTAGATAGTAGGAATGATATCCTTGGAATGATGTCTGCATTTTTAAATTTTGCCTGGAAATCAAATTATACTATCTACAATGGTATGACTATTTCTATTTGTTTCCAAAACCAACTATTTACCAATAATCAATTCAAGCTGAGAAAAATTGACAAAAGTTAGATATAAAAATAATATTCATTACGCCAAAGACTTAGGAAGATTATCAATCCTTTAGCAAATCAGTTCTTAACCTTAAACAAAATTAACGGGTCAGATGGATGCGTAGAAAGAGCACTTTATCACTTTGTGAGCAGAGAGTGGTAAAGATTACCCCCCTAAAAAAAGACAAGTTATTGTTTTATTCAAATAAGTATTAACAAATGGATTTTCCACTACTTTGTTTTATCTCACTGACTGCTAAGTTGGAACTTAATTTCTCTTTTGCTAAGAATTCTACAAAATACTTTAGGAAATGAATACTTCCAGATGATGTTGGCAGTATTAATATAAACATAAATTAATCATTAGTATTTTACCTAAAATAATAACTTGGATTGATAGACATAGGAAATGGCCCCTCAGAAGCATGCATGAAAAATGCAGTGCTCACTATATTACATTATATGGCTAGGACAGTAAAGAAGTTTGTTATTTTTCAGGGTATTATTTTTTGAAGTTTTCTCTATGAAAATTTCCTATTGTTCAGAGTACCATAAAGAATTCCATGTCTCTATTGCTTGCTTTTCTGATAAAACTAACCCACTAGTAGCATATACACAACTATAGAATTTTTCCTGGTGAGTGATAGAATATTATTAAGCAAGAAGGAACATTTATTGTACTAATTCTAACACTGTGTAACAGCTCATCTCAGAAGTCAATGGCTAAAGAAGGCACACTGATCGGCTCACGTCAGTGTGCCAGGGGCAGAGGGTACAGACCTCAAGTGCAAGGTCTCGGTAGCTACAGTGGAGGCTTGATTGGGCTGCTTCTTATCAGAGTGTCTGCACTTGAGATTTTGATTGGGTTATGTTCTTACCTGAGTGTCTGCCTGAGGAACATCTGCTTTCACTCTGTTCATTAAAAAATATTATACCACAGTGAGTTATACAGTTAGAAAAGTGTTCACATTTGGGTTTTAGTCATACAGTGCTCCAACACCCATCCCTCCCCCAGTGCCCATTTCCCACCGACAACGTTCATTTTGACAGACTTGTTTTCCCAGGCCATCTATGCTGTCTGGTACTGGAGGTCTCAATCAGGTTCAGATTCGGGCTATCTCTAGATGCTTCTCACACTCCCTTGCTATGAGGCTCTTTCCAAAATGGCCATTTCACTGGTGAGCCTGTGAGGAGCACACAGCAGCTGGTAGACACCCAGTCCTGTACAAAGTCACTCTCAGTTGACAATGAAAGGTCTCTTTTCTATTGTCTATTGGTTAGTAGTGAACGTCCACAGCAAAGGGAGAGGTGAGGCTAAGGAGATGAGGATTTTAGGGCTTATCTAAAGTCTCTCCCATGCCACACTCCGAAAGTCATCTCGGAGAAAGAAGGTTTGCACAGATGTAAATGTGCAAACAGTTTAATCTGAGAGAAGAAACATTGGTAGCTCACTCTAACACGTTTTCTGCAGATGCCATATCGCCTGGGCTGGAAGTGCTGGCTAGCCTACTTGAACGCCGGTTGGTGGTTCTGTACCAATTGATGAAATGTTGATGAGGTTTTGTCTCTGTGCTAGACAGAGTGCAGGTGAAGATGCTTGCCTTGCATATGTCTGACTCTGTTTTGATCTCCTGCCAAACTCTTTCTTTTTAGAGTGTTTTCTGGTAATAAAACTATTCACATATTATGTTCTCTTTGGTCCAGTTGTTTCTGGGGCCAACAGAAATATACCTGGAGGTACCCAGGAGGACGTGTGGGTCCAGGAATTGAACTCAGAGTCCCAAGAATGTGAAATATGCAATTTAGCCCACCCACACTTTGTGAATATTCAGTTCTTTCGGGCAAATTACTAATCCAAAGATATTTACAGGATTAAACTTTTGTTTCCCCAGAGTTTCTCAGCAAGGAATTTCTACTTGAACTGGGTATGCTAGGTAGGGGCAAAGTTTGATAAGACTCAGGAAAAGTGTGAAAATTATGGCAATTTATTGATAAAGTCTGTGAAGCTTCTATCAGATGAGACTTTACAAAGTAAATCTAGCTTCTTTAAAAGTTTAAATCAATATCTTGTTGTACGTATTCTTTTATTCAGTAGAAAATATCTACTTTTTATATGGAAGAATATTTTTAATTTTTTAAAAAATTACATGTTTAATATTACCTTGTCTAAGCACAGTTGGAACACTATTGAAAAGTTCTGGTAAAACTTTTATTAACTTTATATGAAGAGTGGATGTTTTGAAAACTTTTAATAATTAAGCAACAGTTTTCAGCCATGAAATCTAAGCAGAATATCTTCTTATGGTTGGGACTCTTAGAAGATAGGTTCAAAGCCAAGTAGTTGACTTTGTATCTCCTAATATTTAACTTGACCTTATTTATTTTTTTAAACTCATGAAACTTTATTATTTTTTATTTTTTTATTATACCACCGTGAGGTATACAATTACAAAGATGTTCATGTTTTGGTTTCAGTCATACACTGTCCAGCACCCATCCCTCCACCAGTGCCCACTTCCCACCACCAACGTCCCTGATTCCCTCCCTCTCCCCCAGCCTGCCTCTGTGGCAGGCACTTTGCCTTTCTCTCTCTGTCTCTCTGTCTCTCTCCTTCCCTCCACCACTCTTTTTCCTCTTTCTTTTGCACATTCTGGCTTGCAATACATACATTGTATTGCAAGTTGATCATATGTATCACTTGTCTTCCCATTCATCATCGATTTACTCGAGCGGGCACCAGTAACATCTCCATACATTCTGTCACATGTGAGATAGCCCAAGGGCATCTGCTTACTCCAGGAACATGAAGAGCCTCAAATCATTCCTTCAGGTCATGGGAATGAGGTCTATAATTGTTACTGGTATTTGGCAGGTCAAATACAACATGGTAGCTTGCCAGGCTCTGCCGTGTGGGTAGCATACTCTGGTAGTCATCTCAAAATCCAGCATTTATTGATGAACCACGCGAGCCGGGCTGTGATAGGCTGGTCTGCTGGGTGGAGTTCTGACAAGGAGGAAATCCCTGAAGTGGAAAATGGAGGTCCTCATGGAGTGGGGGTCGTCTGGCTTGTTGTGAGGCTCTGCTGGGGTGGAGGGCCAGGGCTAGAACCTGCTATCCCTTCCGGGCACCTCATGAGTGGCTGGGCACAGTGAGAGCCAGTAGCAGCTCTGCCCCATGTCTGTCTCTGGATCAGCATAATTGGGCCAAATTAAAAAAGACTGCAGCAGGGTGGATATCAGTGAGCCCGACTGTGATAGGCTGGTCTGCTGGGTGGAGTTCTGGGCCGGATTAAAAAAGGCTGCATCAGGGTGGATCTCGATGAGCAGGGCTGTGATAGGCTGGTCTGCTGGGTGGAGTTCTGACAAGGAGGAAGTCCGGATGTGGAAAATGGAGGTCCTCATGGAGTGGGGGTCGTCTGGCTTGTTGGGAGGCTCTGCTGGGGTGGCGGGCCAGGGCTAGAACCTGCCATCCCTCCCAGGCACCTCATGAGCATCTGGGCACAGTCAGAGCCAGTAGCAGCTCTACCCCATGTCTGAGACAGAGAGACAGAAAGTTTGATAAGACTCAGGAAAAGTGTGAAAATTATGGCAATTTATTGATAAAGTGTGTGAAGCTTCTATCAGATGAGACTTTACAAATTCTCATCTGAAACAAAATAATTGTTCATCAAACAATTATTGATGAACCGCACGGCAGCTTTGCGGCCTCATGAGCCAGGCTGTGATCAGCTCTTCTGCTGGGTGGAGCTCTGAGGAGAGGGAATCCGGATGTGGAAAATGGCGGCTCTCATGGTATGGGGGTTCCTCTGGTTTCTTGGGAGGCTCTGCTGGGGTGGTGGGCCAGGGCTAGAACCCGCCATCCCTCTTGGACACCTCATGATAGAGCTGGGCATAGGGAGAGCAAGTAGCAGCTCTGCCCCGTGTATGTGAGTCTCTGGATCAGCATACCTGGGCTGGCGTTGAAAAAGACTGCTGCAGGGTGGGTCACTGATGAGCTGGGCTGTGATCAGCTCTTCTGCTGGGTGGAGCTCTGAGGAGAGGGGAGTCAGGATGTGGAAAATGGCGGCACTCATAGTGAGGGTGTTCTTTTTTGGGTCATACCCGGCAATGCTCAGGGATTACTCAGGATTTCTCCTAGAAATCCCTGGGATTACTCCAGGGATTGCTCAGGGATTACTCCTGGCTGTGCACTCAGGAATTACTACTGGCGGTGCTGGAGGGGGCAGGGAGGGCATTTGGGATGTGTGCACTTGGGATCTGCCTGCAAGGCAAACACGCCATAACCACTATGGTATCACTCAGGCCCCAGGGACTCCATTCTGAAGAAAACGATTTCCCATCACAGAAAGGATTCCCCTGTTTCTCAACAGCTAGGGGAGGTGCCTGACCTGAGGCCTGAGGTCTAGATGGTAGAGGCAAGGGGAGTGCCCTCCCCCAGCCAGGCATGGAAACCCACAGCTCTGTAACATGGAGTGGCTGCAATTTGGCTGGGCTTCTCAAAGTTCTGGTCTTGAAGAACTCTGATTCTGAAAAAATCCAGATGCTATGGAATTCTTTTTTCAATCTAATTTTGTTTTCAAATTTATAATAACTGTAGCAATAATACAGCGGGTAGGGAGTTAGCCTTGCACACTGCCGGCCCAGGTTCGATCCCCGACATCCCATATGGTCCCCCAAGCACCATCAGGAATAATTCCTGAGTGCAGAGCGAGGAGTAACCCCTGAGAATTGCCAGGACTGGCCCAAAAAGCAAAAGTAAATAAATGAATGAATAAACAAACAAACAAAATAACTTAAATAAATAAAATTATAGATTGACCCAGAAGATCATGCAATAGATGGGGGATGGGGGGTTTCTCATGTGGGGTTCAATCCTAGGCATTGCATGGTCCCAGAACACCACCAGGAGAAGGTGCTGAACACTGAGGTGAGAGTAGCCCCTGAGCACAACCAGGTGTGGCCTCAAAACAGAACAAAAAGTATGTAAATAAAGAAATAAAATAGGGGCCGGAGCGATAGCCCAACAGGTAGGGTGTTTGCCTTGCATGCTGCTGGCCATGCCGGCCCAGATTCGACCCCCCGGCATCCCATATGGTGCCCCAAGCACCGCCAGGAGTAATTCCTGAGTGCAGAGCCAGGAGAAACCCCTGAGCATTGTCAGGTGTGACCCAAAAAGAAAAAAAAAAAAAAAGAGAGAGAGGAGAGAGGGCCCTGTGAAAGACAGGCGAGGGCAGATGCTCCTGCTATTTCCTCACAGTTACTTGAGCAAGCGTGTGTCCCCTCTGAGCCTACTTTTTAGAGACTATGAGCTTCAATGAGTTGTGTTCCGATGTTCTGCGAAGGGTTTTTCTTTTTTTTTTTGGCTTTTTTTTTGGGTCACAACCGGCGACCATCAGGGGTTATTCCTGGCTCTTTGCTCAGGAATTACTCCTGGTGGTGCTCAGGGGATGATATGGGATGCTGGGGATCAAATCTGGGTCAGCCGCATGCAAGGCAAATGCCCTCCTCGCTGTGTTATCGCTCCAGCCCCCTTCAAAGGGGGTTTAAAAAGGAGTTGATATAACTAACAAAACTCAGTGAGTGAACGCTGATTCTTTTCCTTAGTGTGTGCATGAGTGTAAGTGAACATGTTTGTGTGGATGTGAGTGGGTGTGGGGGCAGATGCATGTAAATGTGTCTGTGAGAATGTGGATGTATGCGTGTGTATGTATGTGATTATTTGTGTGTGGATATATGTGAGTGTGTATATGTAGATGTGTCTGTGTGTGCCTGTGTGTGTCTGTGTGTGTACTCCTGCCCAGCACCACACTTGCAGTTTCCTGTGAGCAGTTGCCTGACTTGCATTCCCAGCCATCCACAAAGACAATAGGCATTCCAGCACCGACCTGGCTCGGACACTGCTGTTCCCAGGGAGACGAGGAAAACCAGCGCCCTGTGCAGACTCATCCTGGGCCACCTCCAGGAGCTCAGGCTCTCCCACAGGCGCTCCTGCCCGGTGTCCTCTGAGTTGGATCTGAGCGTGTTGTTGGTTCCCAATTTTTCTCAGGCTCTGCAAGCATGTGGCTCCCTTTAATGCTTCTTACTCTGTCCAGCAGGTGGGAGCTGGCTACGCTGAGTGAGAGACACCAGCCAAAGTTCTTTGAACTTTGAAACTGAAAGTAGGACTTGTCCTGTCAGTTCCTCTGCTTCCAGTCAGCCAGCAGCTGTATCCAGAAATGCACACGCGAGTGGGGAGGGGCTACCTGCCTCCACCTCCACTCCCTGGGGGTGCCCAAGGCCCAACCAACTTGGAGAATGTGGAGGTATCCATGGATAAGTTGACCTTTGCTGACCAAGGCATTTAACGACCTTCTGGTCCGTGATGAGGGCAGCCTCACCACACAGGAAGACCATAAGGGCCAAACATTTATGCAGGAGAACCACCACCCAGAGATCCAGAGGGGACCAGGTAGCCCCCTGCCTCCCCCCCCCCACCCCCAGATGCAAAGCAAGGAGTGCTGCCAGCCGGGAGAGAAAATGAGAAGGAGAGATCTCTTCCTACTGAACCTGCCAGAATAGACAGAAGCCGAGAACAGTGTGACGGATCCCATCTGTGGTCAATGAGCTTCATTTGCCCCTACCCACAAGCACCCTGGATTTTTTCCCTTTTCTTTTCTTGCTTCTTATTTTTTTTTCTGTACTGCTGCTGAGCCACGCCCCCAGCCCCACTTATTTATCTGGGTTTTTGAGGAGAGGCACAGTGGTATTCAGGGGCTGTTCTTGGCTATGTTCTAGGGATCACTCCTGGCAGAGCTCAGTGGACCGTATGTGGTGCTGGGGATTGAACTGGGCTTGGCCATGTGAGAGGCCTGACTCTCTGGCCCACATGGTGATGGGTTTTCTTGGCCTGCTCGAGGCAGGAAGAAAAGCTCACTTCCTTTGGAGGAGGCTGTGGTGGGGTAAGGCATCTGCAGGCTGCCACCTCCAGGCTCTCCTCTGACCTCTGGGAGGGGATGGAGAGCAGAGGGAGGAAGGAGAAAGAGGAAAGGCCTATTAACGACCAGGTTAGTCCAGCCAGGGCAGCAGATCGTGTGCTGGGTCCCAAAGGTGTCCAGGCATCTCCGGGGGATAGGTTTCAGAGGTGAAGTCCTGAGACTATCAGGAAACAGTGGGCAACTATTAGCACCTGGATCACCCTGGGGTGAACAGAATTGTTCCTAACAGCTACATAGTATTCCATTGTGTAGATCTACCACAGTTTCTTTATCCAATCATCTGTTCTCAGGCACTCTGGTTGTTTCCAGATTCTGACTACTGTGAATATTGCTGCTATCATCACTCATCATCAGGGCTATGCAAATCAAAACAACAAAGAGGTATCATCTCACACCACAGAGACTGACTCACATTCAAAAGAGCAAGAACATCAAGTGCTGGTGCGAATGTGGGGAGAAAGGGTCTCTCATCCATCCATTGTTGGTGGGAATGTTGACAGTGGCAGCCTTTTGGGAAAACAATATGGACATTCCTCTAAAAACTAGAAATTGAGCTCCCATTTGACCCAGCCTTACCACTCCTGGGAATAGACTCTGGGTAGCCAAACACACAGCAGAAATACCATCTACACTTTAACTTACTTTAAACTTAAACCGTTTACTAGATGTTACTTTGTGTATATGTTCAAAAGGAGAACATATTTTAAAACTTAGCTCAAATGTTCCTTTAAATGGAAAAATTCCTGGACACAGCAAGTAGACAGTTAAACAAGCGCCCTGTGGGTTCCGCCTACAATCCTGGGTCCTGACATGTTCTAATGTGTGCTTTTCTGCTCTCTCTCCTGTTGAACACTGAACTCATTGGAGCATGACTGTGTTTTAAGCGTTGTTATCCCTTGAAAATGATGTAGTGCACCATGCATAGAAGGAAATTAATCCTGATGCCTTTTAACTTCTACTAAAAACAGTCAAGCTATGTTAATGGAAAGAGGCCTGTTGGTATGAGAGAGGACCCTCACTGGATTTGAAACAGGCCTGTAGCCTTGGGGTTCCATATTGAGAACTTTTTTCATTGTATTCTAAGTCCTGATGACTTGGCCCCATCCTAATCCTATAGAGAATAAAATTAAATGTGTTCTACTTTTCCAGTGAGGTAAGCGGAGTTTTACTGTGCTTTCTTAATCATTGTCAAACTAGTAATCCTTTCTAAAATGAATTTGTTCTGGAAAAGAATGGGTCAGAGGCCTCCCGGGGAGAAAAACAATGGTAGAATATTTTGAAATAATTGTAAAGCAAAGCAGATAATCATCCTCTCAAGTTCTTTGAAATAAATATGTACAATATTTTGTGCCTGAGGTTGAAAGAGAAGATAGAGTCATTACCCTGTAATGTACCAATTATAAATAGCAGCGTGTGTGTGAGCGTGTGTCAGTGTGTGTGTTCTCTATTATATGATCAGAATGGGAAGAGAAGGGATTATGAAAATGTTAATAATTTGATCTATCCATTCATCTTTTCATGAAATTATAAAAATATAATTTTTATGTTTTTACTTAATGGGGTGCTGTGTGTCTGCATTCCAGAGTGGAAGAGTACAGGTATGAAGAGTGTTTTCATGTTCATTAAAGCTTCCATGTTTATTTTTTAAACTACATAAAAATAAGGTAGATAGTTTGGAGGTTTTGGGAAAGACAAATGAAGAAGACCTGTTTGAAATTATTAGTTGTAGGAAAAATACCTATCGACGTTTCTGATTTTTAGGAGTAGCACTATTAGGTTCCCCAAATACAGCTGTTTACAGTGATTGATAAGTTCCCTTGCTTTTAAGCTTATTCACATCCATTAGTTCTGCTTTTTTCCCTGCTAAAAATGTGAAGCTGTCAGATTGAAGGAACATGATCAGCTAATGCTCTTGCCAGATTCAAAGCCTGTCCCCAGGGGTGGCAGAAGGATTCTAAATCACAAAGAAATGGCTTTTTTTTTTTTGGGTCCACCGCAATGCTCAGGGGTTACTCCTGGCTCTGCCTCAGGAATCACTCCTGGCGGGCTCGGGGATATGGGGGGGGCCCGAAATGGCTTTTTAAACGTTGCCTCTTGACACTGGTCACTGCTTTACTTCACTGGAAATGTTTCAATAGATATCAGACAATCATAGGAACCGTGTTTAACTGGACATTGAAGATCAGTTTCCTCTCAGTGTTCCATCCTCTTAAACCAAAAAAATTTGGATATTTAAAATGCATGATGCTTTATACAAGAGATTCATTTAAAAGAAGCACCTAGTTATATTTTCAGAGCTGGTTAAGGCAGGTTTTGGTTTTCACTTCCAATATGCTGATGATTGTATACTTTGTTGCTCTTAGTCTTTAAAAAGAGCTTTTGATTTATTCTGTACTAGAATTACAGTATATTATTTATTACACAATGCATATAATTATATATAAACAATGAGGAGAGGCTTCATGGCAAAACAGTTTCTAAAATGCAGATTCTTGGAATAACAATTTTAAAAGCATTTGCCAGTATCTCTTATAGGCCAGAGAACTCAGCTCTCACAACCCTATAGAACAAATGACAACATCCATGAACTCCATCAGAGTATCGGTATGCAAGTTTGTTCCCCTTAAAAACAGAGATTGTATTAATAAAGAGGAACTAAAAGAAAGACCTGCCCACGGAGAAGGAAGATACCCAGTGAGGAATATGCTCACCAGGGAAAGAAGACAGTGCATTTATTGATTGATTTAGGTGGGGAATGATGGATGAGCCTAGGCGATAAGACGAAAGGCGTGTCCAGGACAGTTTGTTTTCTGTCCAGTTCCCTACACATGTCATGTCCACCTCCTGGCCTCTGCTCCTGTCCTCTCTTCCTCTTACCATCATTCCGAGTAAAGTTCTCACTCTGGGTCTTGCAAGCACGTAGCCACCGACTGGAGGCTGTGAAGCTACTCACGTCATGTGGTCTCAGGGACCATTCCGTGCTGGGACCCTCCAGGGTGTGCTGGCTACACTCAGGGGTGCTCCAGGGGATCCTGTGGCAGTGGGCAACCAGTAGGCTGGGTACATATGAGGTATTCACCCCAACTCTGTACTATCTTCTATACCTGGAGGAGACATGCTTAAAGCTGAGGGATTAGTAGCCCTGTGAACTAGGAACAAGAACAAGGTTAGTGTGGTCAGAGGAAACTCAGGCGAGAAGATGTTTGAGAGCAGAGACTGGCAATTCCATTGCCAAATTATTTGGTGTCCATCTTACAATCCTCCCGATGAATCTCTGATGCATGTACCCCTGGAAGCTTTGAGGAAAGCGAATGCACAGCCATTAGTCAAATGTGGTTCCCATGAAGAGGTCAATAAAGCCAGGCGGCCTGCAGGGAACCCTCTAGTGGCCCAGCGAAATGAAGAGCTGGAACATTTAGACATTCCCTTGAGCTGTCGTAACAAAGCACTGAACACTATGTGGCTTGCAACAACCCGTGTCTAGGGAGCTAGAGGTTTCAGGGTCAGGCTTCACAGGACCTCGCTTCCTGCAGGTTCGGTGGAAAGCCTGGTGGACCGTCTCTCGGCTTTAGGCTTTCTGTTTGCATGATTTCCTCCTTCGTGGAGCTACAGGACCCCCCGTCATCACCCAGTTCTAAAGTCACATTAGCTTCCTTACAGGTGCCTTGTTCCATGCCTGTTTTTTAAGTTATTTGGCTTGACTTTAGTGTTTTGGCCACACACTAAAGTGTGTTTTTCCCTCCTGGATCTGATCTCAGGGATTACTCCTGGAAGTGATTAGGGGAACATAGTTGGTGCTGAGGATTGAGTTCAGTAAGACACAAGACAAACCATTTATCTGCTACACTATTTCTTTAGCCCTCTTTTGCTTCTTTTCTTTAAGGACACATGTTTTCTTGGCTTAGATCCCTGCTGGATGACTCATCTCACCCAAGTACATTTACAAAGGTCCTCTTTCAAGTAAGGTCACATTGACAGGTATGGGGCTGAGTACTGGACATGCCTGGGGAGGTAGCATAATCCAACCCATGGCTAGGGTCCCTGGAAGGAAAGGAAATGATATGCAGTGAAAGGCATTGTGTAAGATCTTTCAATGTACTGATGGTGGTAGAATCAAAAGAACTGGGCTGAGTGGGATTTAGGAATTGAGGTCGAGTTACAGTGGACTTCCAAGTGTGTGACATGAATAATAGAAGATGATGCAGCTTGTTGAGACAGGAAGTGCAATGGATCATATGGATGGTAGGTGAGCAGGGCTGTTGTAGAAGATGATGCAGTTTGTTGAGACAGGAGTGCAATGGGATCACGTGGATGGTAGGTGAGCAGGGCTGTTGATAGAAGATGATGCAGTTTGTTGAGACAGGAAGTACAATGGATCACATGGATGGTAGGTGAGCAGGGCTGCATTTCTGACATGCCATATTTGACCCGACTTTGAAAAAATTTGTGTGGACTATATGGAAATCGGTGGCTGAAAATGCCCTCAGAACGAAAATGAGAAAGCCAAGGTAGAGGTAAAATCCTGTGAAAATCATTTGAATATAAAAGATAATCAAAGCTATACCATTACATAATGTCCAAAGAAGAAAATATGTTGCCAGACAATAAGTAAACCTCAAATCCCAGAATTAAATATGTCAAAGGATATAATGGACTAACGTTTCACAGCAAGAGGAACAAATGGGGCAGGATATTTGAGCACTGATAGAAGGTCAGCACAGCACAGGGAACCTTTTAAAACAATGCTGTATGATACACAGGACATAGCCTGCCAACAGCAGTTATATATGAGAGCTAGGAAAAAAGCAAACCAATTGAGCACCGCAATTGCTTAACTAAGATTAAGGACAAGGCAGAGCTGATTGCTCTCCATCTGCTTAACATAGTACTGAGGATGCCAGACCTAACTGTAAGGCAAGGGAAGAAAAAGTCACTCACCCTGGGAAGGAAGAGGACCTTGTTTTTATCTGCAGACAACAGGAACAGTTTAATGGAATCTATAGAAAGGTAGTTGGGCTAATATCTGTGTGATGCAGGATATACATTTCATATTTTAAGGATATAATAAGCAATTTGAAATTTAAAAAATAGTGCTATTTATAATGTCATCAAATCAAAAAAGGGAGTAAAATTTCAGTATGCTTAGATAACTGGTAGAGTTACAATAAGATTTTTGAAAAAATGCCTTATAATTAAAAAAATTGAACAAATAAGAGAAAAATGCAATTAAGTATTAACAATAAGATATATGAAATCAATGAAAAATGCATAATTCAAAATTTATGGTACATATAAGTACAATTGTTTTATATGTATTTAAACCATTTTCTATGATTATGTCATCTTTTCCAAAAGTGTATCTTCAAACACCAATGATATGCACACGAAACCACATCCTTTGTGCAAAAGTAAGTGCTTTGTAATCAATTGTAATTAAATGCGTTTGAAAATTAAGTGGTAGTGAATCATTATTTTATAGAAAATGCCAAATTTTAAACTTTTTAGAAGAAATGATATATTCTCTTTATGATTCTAGGTTGAATAAATATTTCTCAGACATAACTAGATTATACTCTATAAAAATTAGTTTGACCACTTGAACTTTATTAACATTTTAAAAGAAAATTCCTTCAACTATTCAAAAGTCATTATTACTATCTTTTTATTTTATTGAGGTATGCTTTGTGCTCCACATGTTGTCTATCTTGGAGAATGTTCCAGTTTTCTGGAGAAAAGTGTGTATTCAGCTTTTTTGACACGAAACATCCCTGTATATATCCACTAGCTCTCTTTCTTCCATTTCTTCCTTCAGGGTCAGTATTTCCTGATGAGCTTCAGTTTTGTCGATCTATGCATAGTTGATAAAGCAGTGTCTTTGATAAAGTTGATAAAGTAATTGTCTCCAATGTCCTCTTTGAGGTCTATTAACAGTTGTTTTAAGTATTTTGCTGGCCCTTCGTTGGGTGCATATATGTTTAGCAGCATGATTTCTTCCTAACATAAATACCCCTTAACTAATAAGAAATGACCTTCATTGTGTCAACTATCTTTCAGACCATGATGCACTGAAAATAGAAGTTAACCATTGTTGCAGGACTCTAAGGGCTGCATCTGCTTTGGATTGCCTCCAAATCACCCGTAGATAAGGGGGTAGTCTAAATGTGGCAGTTTATCTGACCATGTATGCTGTACTAGCTGGTATAAATATTTTCCCATGCTATCACAATCATCGGGGACTAGCTAGATCTTACCAGCAATAGCCTGGCCAAGAAGGACACCTAAGATAGACCAGAGGAATGCTGTTTGCTTCCAAACAAACAAGCATGGCTCCCTGATAAAATATAAAACTACAATGAAGTAGAGGAGACTTGTGAAGGCTTGGGAAATATTTTGATTGGTGTTGGTTTTGGTACAGTGACATGCATCTCAGAACCCTTCACATTTCAAAGGCCGCCAAAATATAGAAGAAAGGCCTAGGTGAGATGAGGGGGGGGGGTTACCTGAGGGCATTGGACCCTCCCGTTTCCAACAAGGAGGAAGGTCTGAGTTAGGGGGTATACTTGCGGCCGCCTCCGGCTTCTCCGGGGGATCGCCTGTGGCTTTATTCTGGAAGTTTCACACGTGGTGGTCGCCATCTTGGCACCGGCTGGGGTTCTAGCCTGGAATCCAAGCACGGGTTTTTTTTTTGCTGATTTGCATGCCTGAACCTGTGATAAGTAAAGTCTTTAAAACCGCTGGACTCCTGAGGTTCATCCATCCCGCCTGCTTCAAGGTAGAAGGGAACTCCGCCACTGTCGGGGACCCGGGCCCGACAAACCATACACAGAAACAGGGAGTCAAACCAATCATCTGGAAACTGAACAGCTCACTGCTAAACAACCAATGGATCATGGAAGAAATCAAACAGGAAATCCAAAGATTCCTGGAAACAAAAGGAAATGAAGGCACCAACTATCAGAACTTGTGTGGCACAGCAAAAGCACTTTTTATTTTCATAGCAGCACTATTCACATACATACATATATATACATATTATGATACCAAGATGCAAGGTCAGGCGAAACATGGATCAGGAAGTCTTGTCAAAGGTGGATATTACCACAAATGTATGGGAGTCAGAGGTTAGATAAGAAAGAGGAGGGAACAGTTGCTAAGAATTGTTGAAAATTATAATTCCAACCTAGAAATGAACATTAAATACAAGCAAAAAGATATACATAATAACCTCTAAGTGTATGTATTACAATCCACAATATGTAAGAGAAGAAAAAGAGAAAGAAAAAGAGAGAATGAGAAAGAGATAAAAGAGATAAAGAACCGGCCATAGAGGCTGGCTAGGGAGGGAGGGAATCGGAGACATTAGTGCTGGGAAATAGGCACTGGTGGAGGGATGGGCACTGGAACACTGTATGATGAAACCCAAACATGAACATCTTTATAATTGTATATCTCATGGTGGTATAATAAAATATTTTAAAAAGTCTTTATTAAAATAAGTAAAAGACAAGTGTTACCATAATTTATATCCACAAAGATCAAACTGTTAGGAAAAGGCATTCAGAATAAATTCTATTTGCAATTGCAGAAAATAAAATGCCTATGAATTAATTAATCTGAGGTAAGCACCTATTTATATTAAAAACTATAAAATTTCAAATAGTGTAAGAAATTATCAAAGGATAGACAGCCATTACGTGTTCAGTCATTGAAAGAATTGAAATCCTCAAAGTGACTCTTAGCCTAAATAAATCCCCAGGTTATTGAAATATTTGCAAAGTATTTGTGAGAATTTTTAAGGAAGAAAAATAACAACAAAGATCAACCGAATTAAAGTTTGCACGGAATATGACTATATATATTGCTAAAGCAAATGTGAGAAGAGGAACATAAAGGGTGTCACCACTTTCCGTAATTTCAAGCTATAATACAACATAATTAAAACATCATGATTTTAGAATGAAAACAGACACCCAGATCAGAGGAACATAACAGGATCCTAGAAATCAACTCACATATTCATGAACACTAAGGAATAAAGAACACAAAATAAAGAGGAGAAATGTCTTGAGTAAATATTCTTGCGAAAACTCGACAGCTGTAAAGAGCATAATGCCACAAGTCCAACTTTTTTCCTTTGTTAATTTACCCGTTGGTTTGTAAGCCACACATGGAAAGACTCAGGGTTTTCCTCTGCCTCTGTGCTCAGAGAATACTTCTAGAAGACTCAGGGAACCACAAGGGATGCTGAGGATTGATCTGGGGTTGTCATGTGCAAAGCAAGCATTCTGCCTGCTGTAATATCTCCTAGTTTATTATACCACACACAAAGTTTAACTGAAATGCATAAAATGCTGGACTGCAAATTCTTAAGTCATAACATTCACTGTCACTGTCTATCTTCCCGTTCATCATAGATTTGCTCAAGCAGGCCCCAGTAACATCTCCATATGTCCTGTCTCATGCTAGTAGAGCCCAAGAGCATCTGCTTGCTTCAGGAACATAAAGAGCCTCAATCCATTCCAGAATGAGGTCTATAATTGTTACTGGTATTTGGCATGTCAAATACAACATGGGTAGCTTGCCAGGTTCTGCTGTGCAGGTAGAGAGTTTAAGGGTATAAAGAAAGTGTAAACAAACTGGAAAATAAATTCTAGCAAGAGGAGGACTTAGTCCATGCTCACAGACATTTTCCCTATTTGGCCCAAAACCAAACATCTTGGGGCTGGATGAGAAAGTATAGCAGATAAAGTATTTGATTGCATGCAACTGACTGGGGTTCAATACCGGGCAATACATATGGTTTCCCGAACCACACCAAGGCTGATCCCTGAGCACGGGGACAGGAAGAAGTCCTGAGCACCACCTGGTATCGCCCCACACACACTACCACCACCCAAAAGAAAGGTGTTGGGAGAAGCCAAATAGGTCTAGAGCTTCTGGCTTGGAGCCCAAGCATCTGTATCTGCTTATCTAATAACTTTTTTGGGGGTGAGGGGTTTTGGCCACACTCTGTGCTGCTCAGGGGCAATTCCTGACTCTGCTATTCCTGTCCGTAGCAGTATTCAGGAGACCATATGTGTTGCCACCGAAGCAAATCAGAGTTACATCCAAAGTAATCACATGCCAGGCAAATACTTAACCTCCTGAACTATGTGTCCAGCCCTTTCTTCCTTTATCTATTTATTTATTAGTTTTTAGATGACAACCAGTGGAAGTCAGGGGCTACTCCAGGTAGAGACAGTGGAGAGCATGGGAGACCATGCAATGAGAGAGGTCACACCTGAGCTGCCCACATACAATGCATGTGCACCAGCCACCTCAACCCCGAGCACCCTGTTTCTGAAATTTTCAGGTGTTTGCACATGCAGCTGGTATTGAAAACAACTGCTCTGTATAATTTGGGGGATCTAGTTAAAATGCAGGTTCTGACTCAATGTGGTATGGGAGCCAAGAATCTCTATTTCTAGCCAGCTTCCAGTCCATGTCAATGCCACTGATCCATAGCCCACCCAGACATTGGAAACATCTTTTTTTTTTGCTTTTTGGGTCACACCTGGCGATGCTCAGGGGTTACTCCTGGTTCTTTGCTCAGGAATTACTCCTGGCAGTGCTTGGGGAACAATGGGATGCCAGGGATCAAACCTGGGTGGGCGCGTGCAAGGCAAACGCCCTTAACCACTGTGCTATCACTCCGGCCCCTATTGCAAACATCTTTGGGTGGCAGGAGGGACCATACCCAGTGATGCTCAGGGCTTACTCTTGGCTCTGTTCTCAGGGATTACACCTGGCTGACTCAAGGGACCATATGGGATTCCAGGAATTGAACCCTGGTAGCCCGTGTGCAAAGAAAGTGCCCTACCTGCTGTATTATCTCTCTGACCTCAGTTGTAAACCTGTTTAAGAGTCAGTCAAGCCTTGACCCTCACTAACTTGGTCATCCCAAAGATACACCATTTCCCAAAATCTAGACCACTGAAGCAGAACTATGGCAGGAAAGAACCTGTCTTTCCCTGAGGCGTTGTGTTCTTTCATCCCATATGGTCCCCCAAGCACCACCAGGAGTAATTCCTGAGTGCAGAGCCAGGAGAAAACCCTGAGCATTGCCGGGTGTGACCCAAAAAAGAAAAAGTAAACATTTTAGATGAACTGAAAGCTCTTGCACAAGATGTATGGAGGGACGTTATTTATCTCCCTACCACAGTGGAGTTGCTGAGAAAGAAATACCCTTTACACTGAAGTCTATCATGCATTCTCAGAGCCAATTGTTGAGTTTCAGAGAGGTAGGAGAACCAGGAAACGGTCTGATCAGGAAAGAGTCGCAATGCCACAGCTGTTGAGAGTAATGGTTAGGGCATGTGCAGGCTCCTGAGCACCCTGCCTTGGTGGGAACAGGCTAAGTAGTGACTGGTCTTTGAGGCATTTTGTGTACTGGCCTTAAGTGCTGGACTAAGTACTTCTGTGCATGTGAATTTTGTGAAGTGGTGAGATTAGTGCAGCCTCCATTCGCAGTTGGGGGCGGATGCGCCAGAGGAAGAGAACGTTGGGAAAGGTCGTGGTGCATCTGATGCTGTAGCATCCTCAGGCAAAGCCCTAGCACTGCTCAGCTGGACTGTGGAGCCTGACACTGCATCATGACAGACAGTGGCCTGTGCAATTTAGAATCTTACAGTTCTACCCCTCCCCTCCCAAAAAAAAAAAGAAATAAAAGAACACAATGCCTCATAACATTCACAGAGAAAACATTATATGCTCTTGAAATGGCCTTAATCATATCACTGTGATTCAAGATCGTTGGTGAGAATAATCAAAGCACATGGGACTATATAAAATGTAATCACTTTTGCCAATGATTGACCTAGTGTATATCCTCAGCTCAAATACCTCACCACGCCCGCCTACAAGGAATGGTCCATGAGAAAAGAGGCAAGTGAGTGACCCAAAGAGCTCTCCCAAGACAGGAAAGAAAGAAAAGCAAACAAAAAAGAAGTAAAAAACTTTAAAAAGAAAGACAATCCACAGAGTGGGAAATGATATTCACCCAATACCCATCTGACAAGGGGTTAATATCCAGAATATATCAGGCACTGGTAGCCCTTCACAAGAAAAAATACAGCCAACCCCATCAAAAAAATGGGGAGAAGAAATGAACAGAAGCTTCCAAAAAAGAAGAAATTCAAATGGCCAAAGGCATATGAAAAAGTGGTCTTCATCTTTAATCATCAGGGAGATGCAAATCAAAACAACAACGAGGTACCATCTCACACCACAGAGACTGGCACACATCCAAAACAGCAAGAACAAACGGTGTTGGCATGGATGTGGGGGGGAAAAGGGACTCTCATCCACTGCTGGTGGGAGTGCCGACTGGTCCAGTCCTTTTGGAAAACAATATGGGCATTCCTCTGAAAACTTGATATTGAGCTCCCATTTGATCCAGCAATAGCACTCCTGGGAATATACCCAAGAGACCGAAAAACACATAGCAGAAACACTATCTGTACTTCTTTATTCATCTCTGCACTATTCACTATAGCTAGAATCTGGAAACAACCTAAATGCCCGAGAACAGAGGACTGGCTAAATAAACTGTGGTTCATATACACTATGGAATACTATGCAGCAGTCAGAAAAAGATGAAATTATGAAATTTACCTGCAAATGGATGGACATGGAGACTATCATGCTGAGTGAAATTAGTCAGAAGGAAAAGGACAGATATAGAATGACTGCATTCATTAATAGGATATAAATAGATACCAGTGTTTTACTAAGTGTGGGAAATGGTAATGGCAGATTCAAACTCACCACTGAATATACACAAAGAGACTTAAGTGATAAACTCTAATTAATCTGCAGGGCTAGCCACAATGTGTAAAATAAGAGGGAGAGAGATGCAGAGAGAGAGAGAGAGAAGAGGAAACAGGGCTACCTGCTATTGAGGCAGCCTGGGGGTGGGAGGGGGTGGGGTACATTGGTGGTGGAAATGGGCCACTGGTGGGGCGATGGGTGCTGGAATATTGTATTACCAAGAACCAATTATGAACACCTTTGTAATTATATGTCTCGTGGTGGTATAATAAAAAAATTAAAAAAGAAAACAAGCTATCATTAGAACAAAAGTCCATATACTGAATGAGACATTTTGAAAATGATATGCATGGAAAGGGGGTGGGATAAAATATATTGGTAATAATGTGGCAACTAAAGAGATAAAAAAACTGAAAAAAGGAGGGAGAGGGCCAAAATAAACAGCTTTTCAGAAATCTATATAGACATTCGTATAGACAGTTGTCTGGTTCATATAGACAGTTGTCTGGTTCATATAGACAGTTGTCTGGTTTATACCGACAGTTGTCTGGTTCATGTAGACAACAGGTGCATGAAAAGATGCTCATTGTCACTTGTTTATAGGAAAATATAAATTAAAACCACATTGAGATTTCATGTGGCATATGTAGGGTAGTTCTCATAAAGAATAAGGACAAGTTTAGCAAGAACATGGAGAACCCAGTGCTGGTTGGAGTTTAAATTGGTGCAACCTAGTACAGAAATCCAGAACTTCTTAAAAATAAAGATAACAATACCAGATGATTCTGGTTATTTATTCCAGACAAAAACATGGACATGGAACAAAACATGAATTGTGGAGATTTGTTGCATCACTCTTGTATCTTGAAAGTATTCTTTTAAGTCATATGGATATAAATTTACTATATGATTTTTGTTTTACTCATGCTAAAGAAATAAAGCAAACAAAATAAACACTTTGAGATAAAGGCAACTTTGATTGTTATAGGGTTGGGGCTTGTCTGACACCAATAACATTTGGTGATGAGAGGAAATTAGAACTGTATTAATGAACATAAAGTAGCATATACATGATGAATCATAAAACTGTACATCTGAAGTCTATGCCATATACTAAACTAATGTCATAAAAATAAAATTTCATTAAAACATAATAATTTAAAATATTTGAATATATAAATATAGTATTTATATCAAGAATTCACAGTTATCAAAAAATTTCGAAGATGGAATATTAACCAGTGGATAAAAAGGTGGCAAAACTCAAACTTAATCTCTCTGAAATGCATACCGTTTGCCAGTGTGCATCAAGAAGAAAACCTTTATAGCTAATACATAATAACAATATAGTACCTCAAGGCAAAGAACTCATACTGATTGTGCCCAGTACTGACAACTAGATAACACAAATAGAACTCTCATACCCTCCTAGTAAAAATGCTAATCATTTCAATTTCTCTACAAAGGAATTTATTTGCTTCTTTCAAATGTAAACATTTGTCTAACATATGGTACAGATATATGATCTATATAGTTATCTCGGGTAAGTACAATTTTACATCCATTAATTGAATTGTATACAAGTTTTAACAGAATCTTTGTTATAGATGAAATATGAGTTTTTGAAAAAAATCCCATTACAGGTTAATTATTCAAGAAAAGTGGTGAAATAGAATATCCCACATGGATGAGATAAAGAAAATAACAGAATGAAAGACCCATATAAAGCTGTTAAATCAGACCACATGTTCATGTCTCTTGTAAATGCAAATACAATGCTAGAAAATTGATCACAGTGGGGCTGGTGAGATCGTCAATTCTGGGGCATTTGTCTGGCTTGCAGCTGACCCTCTAGGAACAGACTGGCAAAGGCACCCTGTTTAGACATCTGAATCCTGCCAGTTTTAAATCCTAAGCTCAGAGCCAGGAGTGATCCCTGATCACAACTAAATGTAGCACACACACACAAAAAAATATGAACAGGAGAGAGTGAATTCATTCAAAGGCTGAAGAGACAGTACAAGTGCTACAGCGCTTGCCCTGCACACAGCCAACTTGGGTTTAATCCCCACCATGCCATATTGTCCTCCCAGCACTGACACGATGATGACACACACAGAGGCAGGAGTAAGCATGAGCACCTGGGTGTGGTCCAAAAAACAAACAAACATCTCTTTGTTGTATGACAAGGAAATGCTATATCAAATTGATAGTAAATGAAGCAAGGTGCTTGCATGTTTGTTACAATGACGGCCATAGTTTGATCTCAACACTAACGTTTTTCCTCTGAAGACCTCCAGGGCTCATTCCTTAGCATGAAGTCAGGAATAGCTTCTGAGCACTATCCTCCCTACTCCTGACCATCCCATACAAACACACAGCACACACATCACTATAAACATAGATGTGAATATATTGGCAAAAGAGAAAAAGAGCAGGGAGGTAAAGAACAAAGAAAATGAGCTATGAAAGAAACCAAGAAGAGTGATTCCCCTTCACTGATGCTACTTATGAATCAAGGAGAATGAAAGTTTAAATCTATGCATGGAGTTCACATTCACAAGACAAGCAAAAGGATACAAATCTACTTTGGGATTAAGGTATAAATCAAGGGAGGAATAAGTACTCTGAGCAAGGATAAACAGAAAAGAATAGATACTTAGAGATTTGTCTTTATATAAAGAAAGAGGGTAGAAGAGGGGAAGGACAAAAAGGAGAATATGGAGGAGAGAGAAATAAGAAGAAAAGGAAGAATTAGGGTTATTGCCAACTAAACCATAAATGATTCTTATTACCTATTAGCATTGGGGCGAAGTAGCATGAGTGGAGTGTTTCACCTTGCACACTACTCACTTGGGTTTGATTCTCAGCATCCAGTCTGGGTCCCCAATTGGCCAGGAGTGTTTCCTGAGCACAGAGAGAGGAGTATCCCCTGATGCTCCTATCAGAGTATCCCCAATACCTATGGGTGTAGGCTCCCACCTGCCCAAAAATATACACCAGAAAAAGATGAGTTCCTGAAGTTTGATAGAAATATACCATTAAATCGTTTTCCTTAAGTGGGAGCAAGAGAGGTCTGAACGCTGGATTTTGAGGTGGTATGTTGAGAGTCTATTGTTCTACCTCATGGTGGGATGTTAAGGGAGTCAGATCCTTCTCCCACAACCCCTCCAGGTTGGCTTACCAACCAGCCTTGCTTTACAGTCATGAAAATGCTGGTTCCTGTGACTGAAAACTCCAGGTGCCCAGGGGAGGCAGGCAACTACCCACCCTGCCAACGCCCTGGCCGCTGCAGACAGACACCAGCACTGCAGCCAGGCCAAGAGTTAGACCCCACTGCTTCACAAATATTCTCTGCAGAGGATCAAAAAGGAGAATAATTTCAGGTAATGTCTCCCAGGCAAATAATTCTGGGGTCCACTTGGAGTCGGGCTGGCGGCCTCACTCACTAGTGCCTGAACAGTCGTTCTCAACTCCCACATCCATCACCACTTTACCACTTCAACTCATTGGCCCCAAATCACAGAAACTGAAGTAATCAACTCTTCCTAATTCCTCAGTACAGGAATGTCAGTTGGAACACACAGAATGAGAATGGAAAGTAACATAGAAGCCAACGAACTCAACAAACAAAAGCTCAACTATTAACAGAGTTTAATGGATTCTTAGACAAGGACTTAACATCCCCACAATCAGATATAACAATTTTCACATAAAAACTGACTTTTAATGAAAAATAGCTTATTTATATCTTCTTTATTTTCAATTTAGAAAGTATTTTTTCAATCTCGGAAGAGTACAATTTAAGAGATTGGATGTAGAGGTGACAGTTTAGTGCTGGAAACACTTTTGATAGTTTCCATTTCGGGAGTGGCCAGTCAATATATGTTTGTGTATGTATGTGTTTGTGAACGTGGGCCAAGCAGTGTGTGAGTGTATACCTGCATGTGTTGTGATTGCATCTTGATCTCTTGGGTCTCCATTGTGGGTTTGTAAGGTAGTAATTGGAGTAGTTAAATCCCCATATTTTCTTCATTCTTATAACAGGGAGTTAAGGTAAGACAAGATCTATCTTTGATGAAGGATTGAAGGAATATATAGGAAGAATGTATATCTATGTCCATGGTACCTGATACCTAGTGAATTCTTAATAAATTGTACCTTGGAACAGAATTCTGAAAAGAAGTGGAAGATGGTGATAATGTTAATATATGCCATCAGTCCTTATGAAGCAAAGTTGACTAAATAATTGAAAAAAAAGTATTTGAAATAAGAACTTCTTCCTAACATTGCATTAAATACCTCTCTCTCCTCAAAATCGAAGCTGGATTAGATGCTAACAAAACAAAAGCAAAACATAAACTGCCTATCATTGTCACACTTATGTCTATCCTAATGATAATTAGGAATGTGAACACAGATAAAATTCCAGGTAAAGTCCAAACTGAAAACAAAATCAAACAATATTATATCTGAATTTGATAGCTAAGCTTTCACAGGCATTCTACTATTATTAAAACATTGACTAAATGATACAAATTATCCATTGCTTTTGTTTAGATGAAAGTATCCACAATTTTACAGATAAGACATTTTAATTTTGCTGTTTTAACTTATATAATATTGCTTGCTGAGAATTCTCATGTACTGAAATTACAATTGAAAAGAAGACCTAAAAGACATGAGCAAAATTACTGGTAGTTGCAGCAAAAGCCAGGAAAAGCATTGACACCACCTGCCTGTCCTTCACCAACTATAAGACCAAGATGACTGCCGCCCGATGCCCTGATGGCATATCACATCTTCCAGAAAGGCAATGGAGAAGATTATTCATGACCACTACTCAGATCTTTTTTATAGCCACGTCCACCTGCCCACATACCAAATTCCACAGGAAGGATATGTCATTCCCAACATTCTCCCTTCTGAAATCTGACATGACATTTCGTCAGTAAAGAAGGGAACAGCACCAGGACCAGACAAAGTCAGACCCAAACACCCGAAGAATCTGCTGACGGTACTCATCAATACACTAGCTCAGCTCTTCACATGCTACCTGTCCAAATGCAAAGTGCCCTCCCAATGGAAAGCCAGCAGGACAGTTCTACTGTTCAAGAAGGGAGACATTCACGACATCCACAACTATCACCCCATCTGCCTGTTGTCCATCATCTACAAGCTGTTTACACAAGTCATCCTGAACAGGATTGGCAGAACACTAGATGAAAGACAACCATGCAAGCAAGCTGGCTTCCAGAAAGGATTCAGCACAATCGACCATATCCACACAGTAACCAAGCTCATTGAGGTTTGTAGGGAGTACAAGATGCCACTCTATCTCACGTTCATTGATTTACAGAAAGCCTTTGATTCTGTGGAGACTGAAGCAGTCATCGAAGCCCTAGCCAAACAGGGTGTTCAAACCCAATACATCAAGATCCTTCATGAGCTGTATTACGGATTCACCACCAGGATCTCAATATTCTATAAGGAAGTGATCATTGATGTCTAAAGAGGAGTTCGGCAGGGTGATACCATTTCACCAAAACTCTTCAGTGCCACCCTCGAGAACATCATGCGACAATTAGAATGGGAAGGAATGGGAGTGAAGATAGATGGTCAGCAACTACACCACTTCTGCTTTATTGATGACATCGTTCTAATAACACCAAACATTAGCCAAGAGGCACAAATGCTGGCTGACTTCGACCGAAAATGTGGAAAGACAGGTCTACAACTGAATCTAAAGAAAACTATGTTTATGAAAAATGATCTAGTTCCAGAGGCCCCATTCACTCTCAATAGAACAAACATCTCTGAATGCAGCAGTTATGTGCACCTAGGTCGAGAAGTCAACATGATGAATGACCTAAAACACTGAGCTGCGCAGGAGGAAGAGAGAGGCATGGAATGCCTTCAAAGGCATCGAAGAAATAGCTAACAGGTCAAAGAATCTCCGGCTATCCTTCTCCCTGCATTAACCTATGCCTCAGAGACCTTGACCCTATGAAAGCAGGATGATAATGCCATTCGGGTCTCCCAGAGAGGAATCGAAAGAGCTATGCTTGGAATATCATGCCTCACTTAAGTGAGAGAAGGAATCCTGAGTTCCGACCTCCAACTCTATTCCAGAATCAGGGATACTGTCTCATTTGCCAAGGCATCAAAAACAAGATGGGCTAGACTTATAATGCGATTTGGAGACAACTGCTACTAGAGCCATTACCGACTGGATCCCAAGGGATGTCAAAAGATCACGTGGCCGCCCACCTACAAGATCGTCAGACTTCCTTGTCAAGACCCTGAAGGTATGGTTTGAGGCTCTTCATATTCCTGAATCAACCAGATGCCATTGGGCCACATTGGCAAGTGATAGGGTCCAATGGAAATGTTTCTGGCCCCGCTCGAGCAAATCAATGAATAACAGGATTCAAGTGATCAAGTGATCAAGTGATCAAGTGATCAAGTGATTGAAATGACAAATAACTATGCTATGTAAAAATATTGGTAATGAAAAATTCTTAAGGGAAGTTGAACCTTTTGACGTTGGGCCTTTTAGCTTTCAGCTTTTGGCTCCTGTGGCTTTTGGCTCCTTAGCCTCAGCTTTTGGCTTTTGCTCTTTGGCCTTTTGCTCCTTCTTCTGGGTTGCGGGCTGTTCCTCAAGGTTGCTCCACGTGGCCCAGGGTTCCCTCAAGTTCTTTGTGACACTGAAGGAGGATCTGAGTCGCCGGACACCGGTTGGGAAGAAGCAGGAGGTACACCCGGCAGAGCAGAAACCAGCTTTCCCTGTTGAACCCCCTGCATTCCATGGACCACGAGAGCAACTTCCGACCAGAGTCCACCATCCTGATGGAGCCTCGGAGGAGCCCAGAGAAACCCCCCACACCTTGCTGGCAGCGATCTGAGTCACAATCCACACTCTGCAGCTGGTAAGATCTCCCCCAGCATATTAATCCAGTCTCCAGCCCACAGATTAATCCAGTCTCCAGCCCAGCTTGTCAGAAACCCAGCCTACAAGGACCCGCCCTGCAGAGACCCGCCCTTCAGAAGAGAGTATTTCAAGCCCAGGAATGCTTGAGCCTAAGACACAGGTACACCCGGCAGAGCAGAAACCAGCTTTCCCGGTTGTGCACGGCACAGCGGCGCGCTGATTTACCTCCCGATTTACCTCCAAGACCCTGAAGGAACAGTTTGAGGCTCTTCATACTCCTGAATCAACCAGATGCCATTGGGCTACATTGGCACGTGATAGGGTGCAATGGAAATGTTACTGGCGCCCTCTCGAGCAAATCAATGAATAACGGAATTCAAGTGATCAAGTGAAGTGATCCTTCTTCTGGGTAGGACTCAGCTAGGGTGAGATCCTCTCTCTTTGGTGGGAGATTTAGGCTCTTTTGTATGGTCTAAGTTCGGACCAGAGCCAGAGTTTGTTCATTATATTGGATTGCTGTAGAAGAGCTTTTGTACTATTAAAAGCCTTTTTTGGAACTGCACCGGACTGGTGAGTTTTTATCTGTTCCCCAGCATCCTCGGAGGTAGAAAAGAACTTCTGCCCTGACACTGTTGGGAACCCCGGTGGCATTCCCGAAAGCCAGGTATGACCAAAAAAAATAAAAAAAAAAGAACAACCGGCTTGCTTGGTTTCCTCTGGTGACAGAGCCCTCATTACCCACCTCAGCAAAGTGGTCTATTGGGATTTTATCATTTTACCTCATGAAACGGTGACTATAAGAGTATCCTACCTGCACGGCAGAGCCTGGCAAGCTGCCCGTGTAGTATTTGATATTCCAAATACCAGTAACAATTGTAGACCTCATTCCCGTGACCTGATGGAATGGTTTGAGGCTCTTTATGTTCTTGGAGCGAGCAGGTGCCCTTGGGCTAGCATGAGACAGGACATCTGGAGATGTTACTGGTGCCTGCTCAAGCAAATCGATGATGAACGGGAAGACAAGTGAAGTGAATAAAAATTACCTCTTATTCTTTAATCTACTTTATTTTGAGGCAAACTGATGAAAGCATGAGTATTAAATATTTCAGGGAAATATACAAACATTGGAGAAATTGTGCAGTTTTTCTCTGTGAGTTATTCAATGTTACTAACAGTAATGTACTATTTTTAAATACCATCTCCCCAATTTCCTACCCTACACAGAACCTCAGAACATGCCTTGTTTGAAAGTAGGCACTACAGATATGGTAACTTAAGACAAAGTTCTACTGGATTAGGGTGGAATGAAATTGAGTCTGACCAGAGTTGTAAGACTTGCTATATGAAGAGGGAAAAGATGCGAGAGCACAGAGGGGGTAGAAAGTCTAGTGAAGATGAGGTGGAAGGTGCAGGGGAGCAGCTGCACCAGCCGGGCAACACAGAAATGAGAAGAGGAAGACAGATTTGTTCAAAGCACGCCCTGGGGAAATACTCTGCTGTCACCTCCACTTCGGACTCAGAAGCCCCAACTCTAAAGGAATGTGCCCCTGTCAAGTGCTCAGCTTCTGAGTGAGCTATGACACACCCAGCAGACTAACATGAACTTCGGAAATAATTTCAATAAAGGTGTCAGAATATTAGACAGGATGAATGGTACCTTCTTTTACTTTCTTTTTTAATTATTTTTCAAAGTTGTTTTTAATTTCTGTGAAATAGACTGTTAAAAAGATGTTTATGATTGGGTTTGAGTCATATAGTGTTGCAGTACCCGAGCCTCCACCAGTGCACAATTCCCATCACCAATGTCCCCAGATTCCGTCCCGGCCACCATCTGCTTCTATGGCAGACTCCTCTCTCTCTCTCTCTCTCTCTCTCTTTTGTGAAGGTAGCTTGCAGTAGATTCACTGAGGGGTTGTCATGTACATCTCTTTACCTACTTTCCATACTTAGTTCTAGTCCATCTTCCATTTCCAAGCATTGCTGGCAAACTGATCCTTTCTCTATCTTACAGATAGATCTTCTGACATCCTCAAGCTTTTTCTTTTAGTGGAGAATGGTATTTGATACTTACCCTTTCCCCCCCCCCCACACTTTACTGAAATTCTGCGGTTTACGAAATTGTTAAGAATTTATTCACTTTTTAAGTCAGTATTCCAACACCAGCCCCGCTGTCACCTTCTCCCATCATTGTTTCCAACTTTTCCTCAAGCCTGTCCCCATGGCAGCCTCACAAAATTTTATAGAGCTTGTTAGACATATATGACTAACAGAGTGAACAAAGAATATTTCTTAGAGTATAATTATGATAATTGTTGTAATTCACTGTGCAGATAGTATGCCCTTGTCTGAAGAATTACTACCTTGTTGTTACCAATTAAGTTTAGTTTCTGTATTAATACTGGTTTGTTGAGGTTGGTTGGCTTCCTCCATTACATCTCTTCCAGTCTTGTGTGTTACTCCTAGATTGTCGGTGTGTAGAGCTTGGAGGTCATATGCTCATGTGCTCCAGAAAATCCAGGGTTTTTAAATAGTCCATAAATATGGAGTTAAATGCTTTACTGCTGAGTTTACATAGCTGCAGAGGTGGCTCTTGGGTAATTGCTAGGGCTTCCGGAAACACAGGCAGGAGAGGGAAGTGGCCCATCCTGATTCTGAGAAGAGGTGGGACGTTCAGGCACAGTCACCTGAGTCCTGATTCTGAGAAGGGGTGGAGCGTTCAGGCACAGGGACCTGAGGTTTCAGCAGGGTTAAGTGCATGTGAGGCTCAGAAGTTCTGAGAGATAGAGTCTTGTGGGAGGCATGCTAACAGATTTTTGGGATGGAAGCTAGCAGCTACCAGGGTTTTGGGGGAACCCTGTCCTGCCGCCCTCTGAGAGTGCCCCGGTGTCTCAGTCAGGTATGATGGTCGACATAAATGTCGACTGGTATTATCAGCTCCGACATAAAAAACTGTTGGAGCAGTTTTTATGTCTAGCTGATCTCTTTTGAGATTTATTATGAGTCTTTGGAACATGGACTGTAACAATAAGTGTATAAGGCCATGGCAGTGGTTGTGTGGGCATGACTACCAGGTTTCCAGAAACACAGGGAGATGGAGGTAGGTAGTATTCCTCACATCTTTTTTCTTAACTTTTTACCCCCTCTGTGTTTCCTCTTTCTCCATTGAGACAGTCTGAAAGCTGAAACAAACAAAAAAAATCATAAAAACTAACGCACAAGAACAAAAGTATTTGCTTGGGAAAACCGCTACAAAATGTTCCCAGAGGAGATGAAGCTGGTGGAGGTGGCCACGGAGCCGTAATTCTTTGAGATGCGTGGTGTCTGTGGGTGCTGGTGAGCCGTGGATGAATGCATTGAGGATTCAGTGAATGGATGGTGATGTAATTCCATGGGCCAAATGACACCAGTGAGAAGACAGTGGTGGTCAGTATGAGACTGGAAACTTGCTATCTTCCTTTTTTACAGTTTAACACTGATAATGATTCTTTTGGGAGTCAGGCACAGAATCACACAGAATCTGTTCTGTGTGATTCTGTGCCTGACTCTCCAAAAGAGTCAAACCAAGCCCTATCCGTGCAATAGGACTCTTGGGCTACATCATTTCAGCTATTCTTTCAAAAGATTTCATGAAGACTGGACTCACCTAGAAAGAAATAGAGGACATTAGTGATTTCAAAAATGTTTATGGTTCTCTCCTTAAAAACAGAAAAGAAGGTCTAGGGTTTGAATGTTGGCAACTAGAGAGTCACTTTCCCTTTATTTATTTCTCCTCTTCCAAGTACATAAGCAGCTGCATTTGAATAGAACAAGTAAAAGTGACTGTTCTTGCTGGGTTTTTCTATCTGCCTGGAGAAAGGTTGCTTTTGTCCATATCTGTAAAGGTGCAATTGCAATGAATATGCTCCTGATTTGTTCAGCGGGAAAGGTGATGCTGGCTATAGCATTTCTCAATGCCAATCGATTATTGGACATGGACTAAGGCAAAGCCTTTATACAGAGGATGAACGACACAGTGGTGGATCCCTGAAGAAATTCTGTAATGGAAGTCACACACTGTGACCTCCTACAGAATCTGCAAAAAGATGTGTTTGAAAAAATGCATTTGGATAAAATATATGTGTGTGTTCTGAAGGACAGTACCTTCAAATACAAATGCAGTTATATATCAGCATGGTTTTCTTTATTATAGCTCAGTTGAAGACTGGATTTCTTGTTGGTTACTACCTGCCTATCATAATTGTCTTGCCAGTTGTTTCCAAATGATGATTGTTTCCGGGAAACCACATTGGTTTGAGGATATAGACTCTTTTTCACTAATATTAGAAGACTCTGAAGAGCAGAGATATTGCAAAAAATTATTTTTAATGATAGAATTTATTTTGGTTTGGGGAAAAGTCTGAACTATTAGCTGATGCATTCTTAATGGAATTTGACAGCAAAAGTAATTCATGTCCTGGGTACAGAATTATTAATTCTGGATAAGATAATCATAGTTTTTTATTACTGTAAAATCCATGTGCCTATTTTAGGAGTTAATATTATTCTGATGTAGTCTAGTCTCTATCTCAGAGACTATATTTTGGTGTCATATTATTAATTAAATATCCATGGATTAGTGTTTAGCATATATTATATTATCTTGAAATTCCTTAAATAAAACTTAAAATTTTGATGATATTGTTTTGAGGGACACACACTGATGGTCTGGATCACTGCCACCACCTCTAAGGGGAGTCATGTGATACTGGGGATGGAACCCAGGGCTCCAGCATGCCCAGTCCTTCCCCTAGGTACTAAGTAAACTTTTTCAAAGTTTCACTCCTTTTATATTCACTTTAATTCATTTATGTGACCTTAATTTGTTTTACTCCTATTAATTTTCATAATTTTTAGTACACACATGTTACAGGTAAACCAGGCGTAATCATTAATATATCTGAAAGGGAATCAATACATTTATGACATTTGTAATGATATATCTGGTGAAAAAATTCCAAACTGGTTGATCTCAGGTTTGAAGGAGCA
The DNA here is from genome assembly GCA_021461705.1 of Cryptotis parvus. Classification (NCBI taxonomy): domain Eukaryota; kingdom Metazoa; phylum Chordata; class Mammalia; order Eulipotyphla; family Soricidae; genus Cryptotis; species Cryptotis parvus. Next base: position 29,996 of record JAJIBD010004649.1, on the reverse strand, counting down.
CAAGAAGCTGGCTTGTGGGATACATGTCCAGTGGAGTTGGGAAAGAGGGAGTAACGATCAAGAGAGAGAAGGGAAGGGGAACAGAGGAGTCAAGCAACAGAACATTGGGGAGGTGGGCTAGGCATCACTCTCCCGTTTCTTCTGAGTATCAAGGATTCATCAGAGGTGCTGAGGATGCTTGGAGGAGTTTCTAGAGAAAAATATAGTGAAATAGAAGATTACTGTAGTGCTATTCAGACATGTTGACCCCAAATCCTGAAAGTACGAAAAGAGGAGTCAAGCTCACAGATTGGGGCATTAGAACATCAATCTTGGCATTGGAAATTTGGAGCCAATAATGGCTGAATTGGCACTACTCTTTAAAGAATCCACTACTTACCAGAAAATAGAGCCAGATGCAATGAGTGAATAGGAAGGAACAGAGGTTAATTGCTTTTCTGCTCTGACTATAGTCATTCACCATATTTGGGATGAGCCTAAAGCAGACTACTTTTTAATGCCCACAGCATAATTGCCCTGAGGAAGACAGGAGAGGAGAGTCCTCTGGGTTGTTCCCTTGTTCTGAATCTCATAGGTAACTGCTAAAAGTTGACCTATGTTTTTGCAGTAGGTGTTGAGTTGAATGTGTTCTTTGTGCTTTCTGCACAAATACCACTACTTAAAAGTGTTAGTAAGATTAAGAAATGTGTAGTGCTAAAATGATTAGATAAATATAATGATCAGCACTATTTGAATATAGTTCTACATCTCTATATGGGGCTTAGTGGAAAACTCATGATCACTTGACATCCCGTTATTCGTCTATTTGCTTGAGCAGGCATGGTAACATTTTCACTTGTCCCTGTTACATGCCAGTGTAGCCCAAAGTCATCTGCTTGCTCCGGAAATATGAAGATCTTCAAACAGCTCATTCTGAGTCTTGAGAAAGAAGACTGTAGACATCTGTAGACTACTGTACTGTAGACTGTAGACTGTAGACATCTTGCAGATGGGTGGCCACATGATTTTTTGACATCCCATGGGATCAAGTCTGTAAAGACTCTAGTCCAGCGGTCACCTCCAAATCACATTACATGTCCAGCCTTGGCAAAAGAGACAGCTTCCCTGACTCTTGATCATTGATGGAGGTTGGAACTCACAATTTCTTCTCTCACTTAAGTGAGGCATGATATTCCAAGTATAACTCTTTTGATTCCTCTTTGGGAGACCCGAATAGTGTTTTCTTCTTGTTTTTGCAGGGCCAAATTATCTGAGGCATATATTAATGAAGGGAGAATGGTGGAGTACAGAGATGTTCTGGAGCCTCAGGCTCTTTGTCCTTTTAGCTATTTCTATAATGCTCTTGAAGGCATTCCATGCCGCTCTCTTCCTCCTGTGAAGCTCAGGTGCTAGGTCATTCTTCATCTTGAGTTCTCGATGTGAGTGCACATAACTGCTGCAGTCAGAAATGTTTGTTTTGTTGAGAGTGAATGGGGCATCTGGAATTAATTCATTTTTCATGAACATTGTTTTGTTCAGATTCAGCTGTAGACTTACCTTTCCACATTCACAGTCAAAGTCAGCCATCAAAAGCTGCTTGGCTAATGTTTGGTGTTATTAGAACAATGTCATCGGCGAAGCGGAGGTGGTGTAGTTGCCTGCCTTCTATCTTCACTTCCATTCCTTCCCATTCTAATTGTCTCATGATATTCTCGAGGGTGGAAACGAAGAGTTTCGGTGAAATGGTATCACCCTGCCAAGCTCCTCTTTTGACATCAATAATCACTTTCTTGTAGAATGGAGAGATCCTGGTGGTGAATTGTGATACAGCTCAAGAAGAACCTTGATTATTGAACTTGAATGCCCTGTTTGCCTAGGGCTTCAATGACTGCTTCGGTCTCAACAAAATCAAAGGCATTCTTTAAATCAATGATCGTTAGACAGAGTGGAATCTTGAGCTCCTTACAAACCTCAATAAGCTTGAATGCCATGTGGAAATGGTTGATTGTGCTGAATTCTTTTCGGAAGCCACCTTGCTCACATGGTTGTCCTTCATCTAATGTTCTGCCATTTCTGTTCTGGATGACTTGAGTGAACAGCTTATAGATGACGGACAACAGGCAGATGGGGCGATAATTGCCAATGTTGTGAATGTCTCCCTTCTTGAACAGTAGACTGTCCTGCTGGTTTTCCATTGGGAGGGAACCATGCACTCAGACAGGTAGCTTGTGAAGTTACATGCCAGTATATTGATGAGTACTGACGGCAGATTCTGAAGGTGTTCGGGTCTGACTTTGTCTGGGCTGTGTGCTGTTCACTTCTTTACCAACAAAAAGGCATGTCAGATTTCAGAAGGGAGAACATTGGAAATGATATATCTATCCTGTGGAATTTGGTATGTGGGCAGGTGGACGTGGATATCAAAGAGATCTGAGTAGAAATTATGGATAATCTTCTCCATTGCCTTTCTGGAAGATGTGATAGATCCATCAGGACATTGGAGGGCAGTCATCTTGGTCTTATAGTTGGCGAAGGACAGGCGGGCATTGCAAATGCTTTTCCTGGCTTCTGCTGCATCAGCCAGTATTGCTGCTCTTCTCTCTTTGAGGTCTTCCTTTATAGCTTCTCTGCACTGCTTTGAGAGCTTGGATATTAGCTTATGGTTACTTGAGGCTTGTGCATTGTCACGTTGTTGAATGAGCTTGAGAGTGTTTGAAGACAAAACGACTTCCTTTTGTGACTTTCTCTTTCTCGACATTCCTTGCACACTCATGAGTTGCTGACCCAGCCCATTTTTTCTTCGTTGATATCATCAATGATGGCATATTACCATGTTGCCACAGTGGAGCCAAAGGGCTCCCAATTGTTGTCATTCTGGCTGTTCTCTTTTTAAACTTTGCAGCTTTCCCCCCCCTTTCTGTGAAGTAGAATTTTTGCACAAACGAGATGGTGGTTTTATCCTGTTTGTAATTTTGGGAAGATCAGTCAAGCAAAACCGTAGATTGAAGATGAAGAGGTACATTTCATTGTGGAACTGTCCACCAGGGGATTCCCATGTCTAACGTTTCGATTCAGTCTTCTGGAACTGTGAGTTCCCATGAATGGTCTTGGTTGACATTATGAACTCAGAGTCTCTTACCCATTCTAGGCCATGGGTCCTGATGTGGAGTTCTTTGGCCAGTCTTTTCAGTTCTATCTTGGCATTAAAGTCACCGACTATGATCTTGTAGAAGGTGTGGTGGTCTTTATAGAACTCCTCCATTTCCATCTAGAATTTCTCAATTTCTTCTTCCTTGTATGTGAATGTTGGTCCATAGACAACGAAGAGAGAAACTGCCAGTTATGAGCCACATCTCTCCAAGTGTAATTGTCTAATTTGGCTTGTTAGGCACTCAAATGAATCAATGCTTATGGCTAGGTTTGTGTTGACAAGGACACCAACACCACCAACACCTCTTTCATCGCATGTTCTGAGGAACAGTTCCTCTACAGTGTCAAAAATTGCACGATGTGATTGACGCCTTATGGTTTCATCAGACCAATAATGTCGTATTGATCTTTTGTGCTTGCAATATCAGGTCCTCGATATGTGCTTCTGATGCCAGCATATGTGCATTGAAAGTACAGTCATTTTAGTCCTTCATTTTGGCAGCCTGGTTTAGCCTGATATTTTATCAGCCTCTCCTTGCTCATGCTTCTTAGTGCTGCTGTATTTAGGCATTTCAGGCTCAGGTTGATGAGACCCATTTTTATTACTGGTTTAGTCATATCAAATATGCAACGGACAACTGCCAGGGATACTCTCCGTAGCTTGCTGGCCTCTCTGATGGGGTGGGTGGAAGCCGCAAGCAATGGGTAGAGCTTGTAGCTGCTCTGCCCCATTTATCTGTGAAAATTCATGATGTAAACTTATTTTTTTCAGTGATAAAATGTGAGAAGATCCAATATACACTGTATCACTGTCTTCCCGTTCATCATCGATTTCCTCGATCAGGCGACAGTAACATCTCCATATGACCTGTCTCATGCATGTAGAGCCCAAGGGCACCTGCTTGCTCCAGGAACATAAAGAGCCTCAACCATTCCATCAGGTCATGGGAATAAGGTTTTTAATTGTTACTGGCATTTGGCATATCAAATACGACACTGGTAGCTTTCCAGGCTCTGCCGTGTGGGTAGCATACTCTTGTAGTCATCTTTAAATCCAGCATATTGATGAACCACGCGGAAGTCTGTGCTGGATTTAAAAAAAGACTGCTGCAGGGTGGATCTCGATGAGCAGGGCTGTGATAGGCTGATCTGCTGGGTGGAGTTCAACGAATGTGGCTACCAATATACAGGTAATCACATTTTATTTTCAGAGTTGTTGTTTAGAGTAAACCTGACTTTACGAGGATTCACTCTGGCTTTTTGCTCAGGGATCACTTCTGGCAGATGTAGGGGAGCGGTAGAATGCTAAGGGAACCTAGTTCAGCACCTGTGCAAAGCAAATGCCCAACCTGCTGAATTCAGTCCATTCACAATTTCTTAACAAATAAATTGTCTAAGTCCAACTTCCTGATGATAACATGCTTTCCCTTCTTTCACTGGATTTCCCTAAATGGTGAATAAAAGCTTTTTCTTTTCCTTTTGAAATGTTGAAAAATGAAAATATGGATTATAGATTTTATAAAATAAAAGTATAGAATTTAAGTTTTGAGAAAAAAGAATAAACAGAGTTATATTCATGTCTTATTGTTTATATAATAAAAGTTCTTTATACATATGTTTGTGTGTTTCTAGAAAACTCCTATAGATCTTTTGTAAATTTATTCGTTATGGAAACTATGATATAAATGTGAATAATTGCAGCCATTACACAAACCCTTTTGCACCCAAATTATGTAAAGAGTTATTCTAATATAAACTGACATCCAACTTTCTTTTTAAACACCATGGACATTAAATAAATATTAAGCAATTTTAATAAAATGAATTAAAAGATACCTTAAAAGGTGAAAATACCAGTTTTTAGTCTAAAGTAGTCAGATAATTTCTCAGTCAAGCCTTTTTTTTGCCTATATAATGTATTTTGATGAAAATAATTTAGTTGTTAATCAAACTGAGACAGATTGGCCTTCCTAAAGATGGCAGTGCCATTAAATAGAAATGCAATTTTTGGTTCTCAAATGTCCCAAACACAGTTTTGTGGTCAGTTTCTTCTTCTCTCCTGAATCTGTTTGGAGGCCTCAGAAGACGCTAGCTCTTTGACAAGAACTTTTTGGCACCAGCACAACAAAAGCTCTTCTGTTTCTAAGTGAAATATCTCCTCCTGAATTAAATTTAACCTCTTTTGTAACCCCATTTAGCCACCTGATAAATCCACTTGAGCTATCTTTTGGGGGGGAGAGAGGAACATGGGAACAATAACACTTCCTTTTTTGAACCATTTAATAAAGCTTTGTGCAACTTCAAGATGAAAGATAATGTGTAACGCTGATAGGACTTAGGAGACTCTGCATTCAGGGATCCTATTACGCTGTTTTGTCCTGTAAAAGCCAACAGTGCATATATTAAATGGAAGTGTGGCTTAAGAAGCAAGGCCCAGGAGTCTGGGTATCTGATTTCTGGGTTGACTTAACTTCTGCTTTCTTATCTAACTGTGGGTATGCGGCTTAACTTCTCTGCTTCAATATCTTCTCCCATAAAATGCCTAACAAATATCTGAGAAATGCTTTTAAAATGACAGTGCAAATTGCCATTTAAAATCACATTAAAATTGTCCAGAAAATAATGAGGTGAGTGTTAGAGAAAGGAAATACTATCTTTTGCTTAATTTTAGATTTATCTTAAGTTTTACTTTTTTAAAAGTCATGAGATTTCTAGAAGAGGAATGACATTTTCAAAGTCTTCAAGAGACTTATAAAAGAATGCTCTTTCAACTGTTCTTTATTTCTCAGGAAAGTTTTGATTCTGGCATTTCTCCAGCTTCCTCTCCTTCCCACCTCCCAGTTCCAAGTGGAACAGAATAATAGCAACATTAAATTTCCTGATTCTAGAATATCTTTTTGCAGCCCACTTTTTTGAATAATTTCCCTAAACCTATGCACACTGTTTACGGTGCACACTCCCCCACTGGGCATATGTGCCCTCTGCTTTCATGGTCACTTCCAAACTCTCTCTGTGGGTGGTCATGCTGTGAAATAATTGATGATTAATGTAGAGAGGTCTGCTTTTCTTTTGAGAAATGATTGTGGATTGAACATTGTGATTTGTTAATGTATCTGTCTCCATTGCCTTGAGTCCACTTCTGGAGCTGAAAGGTGTGCAATTTGCAAGACAGAATCTCGGGTGTTAAAAGAGAAAGACACGCTATACAGTGGAAAAAGTGTTACTTGAGGAAAATCTACTGTAATAAGTCAGCATAAAAGTAGAAATTGGGCCACTCTAACATCAGCAGGAATTTGGGTGTTCAGGTGAGAAGGTTTTAGAGAGAAGACATGACTTTTGCTCTAGCTAACGCAATTCTCTTATGTGGGGAAGTTTAGTTGGCATTAGCATTATTTGTTGGTAAAATTAATTCCTTAACCATGAGACATTTGAGGTTTGAATTTTGATTTGCTTTACTTTAGGTTATCAAAGCATAAGGACACTGCAGGTAAATGAGTTCCTTTAAAAATTGATTTACCACTTGCCATAATACATACATGTGTATGTATGTGTATACACACATGAACACACACATTTATGTATAGCATATATTATATATAATAGATGCATATAAAACACATTTATATATGCTAGATATATACTCCATGCTCTCTCTCTGTATATATAGTATATGTAAATGCATTAAAATTGTAGGAACCAAATAAGAATTTCTATTGATATCTTTGCTACTGCAATCTAGCTGTTTTTGAAATGTCTATTACAAAAGATCTTAGACTAAATGACACTTTTAGTAACTAATTCATTCAAAATACACACATTAAGCGTTTGACATCTTGGCCTCAGAGATCTGCAGTATCAATAAGTAATTATAATTATTGAGTATGCTACCTGCACGGCAGAGCCTGGCAAGCTACCCGTGTTGTATTTGATATGCCAAATACCAGTAACAATTATAGACCTCATTCCAGAATGGATTGTGGCTCTTTATGTTCCTGGAGCATCAGAAGCCCTTGGGCTCTACTAGCATGAGACAGGACATATGGAGATGTTACTGGGGCCCGCTCGAGCAAATCGATGAAAAACGGGAAGACAGTGATACAGTGACAGTGAATTATTGAGTTATCACAAAAAGTAAATACAGTTACGGTATTTATAAATGTTTTAAAATATAAATGTTTTTAAATATATTGCTCTAGACGGAAACCTAACAGAGTAAAATTTTGATGTGCTTATTAAGAACTTTCCAGCCTCACTTCTCCACTATATTCTTTTCTAATTCCTTATACCAAAGGAAATCCTGGCAAGGAGATTGAAGTATTCATTGAAGTTTCATTCTAAAGATGTGAAAATTTATTTAATTTACTCTGCTGTAGCCCCCAAATTAGGTAGCTCTGATTGTGGCTCCAGACTGAAAATGAAAAGAAATAACCTCTTAGCAAACTTGTCTAAATTTAACTTCACTTCTATCCAATAAACTATAGCCTCTACTACTTTGTAGACAGATTACAGCTCATCAGTATGACTAAAAATCACTTGGAATTGCTCTGTAATAGTTCTGTTGCTAAGCCTATAAATATAGTTTCACTGAGTGACTTTTTCATGTTCTCTCTGCTCAGCTCTGCTTTTCTGTAGAATGCTAAAGAGCCTTACGAATATTGTAAATGACAAATTCAAACAATTTCAAGTAAGACATGAAAAGTCAACATTAAATCATCAGTAAAAAATGAAAGATGGGTCTGTTAAACTTCAGAAGGAGTTTCACAGATTGTAATTTTTAATTTGTTTCAGCTTCTTTTGTTAATTCCACAAATGTTAAAAGGTTAAATAATTTGAATTTCACTTGTCTTATTCTAGGACTAACCTATAGGAAAGCAAAATGGAATGTAAAATTGGTTAAAGAGAAGTCACTTAAATAAGTAACCAATGAAAAGGATGATACAGGAAATCAGAAACAAGCAGAGGTGTGGCAGCTGGACGAGGAGCAGCGCCTGGTCAGCCCGTGAAGACCAACCTGGAGGTGAGATTCAAATACCCTCCACCTCAGAAAGGCTCTGCTTTCATGGAAGTTTCATTTTAAAGATGTGCAAATTTATTTAATTTACTCTGCTGTCGCCCCCAAATTAGGTAGCTCTGATTGTGATTCCAGACTGAAAATGGAAAGAAATAACCTCTTAGCAAACTTGTCTAAATTTAACTTCACTTCGAACCAATAAGCTATAACCTTCACTACTTTGTAGACAGATTACAGCTCATCAGTATGGCTAAAATGCTGATGAACACTGCACTCAATCATGACATCATAAAAGGATTTGCACTTCTTTTGGGTTTGAGTATATGTAGGAAATGCTTGCATGCACTGCAGTCTGTTAAGTATGGAATAACATTATGCTTTAGAGCAAAAACAGCAGCAGCAACAAAAACATGCCTTCCTCGAAGAATTATGGCAGGGACACACAGTGAGTCTCGCTCCTGAAAAACATTTGTCTGACAGGCCGGTTTTCCTGGTGTGACAGGCGCCTTTAATTCCCAGAAAAGAAGAATCAAGTGCACAGTGAACAAAGAGCAGTGAAATGAAAGACGGTATGTCAGTCTTATTTATTTTCTGAAGGGTTAAACTGAGGGCGTAGAGGGATACCCCCCAGCTCTGTGCTCAGAGGACATTCCCTGGGGGTAATCAGTGTACCCTGTGGTGCCAGAAATCGAACCCAGCTCCTGCCTGCAAACCCTGCACTCCAGGCCTCTGAACCACCTCCCTGGCCTGTGACCATGCTTTGGAGTAGCCCAGAGAAAGGCGCTCAAGTGACCAGGACAGTGAGCATGTGCTTTGTGCTTTATCATCGTCTGCAGGCAGGTGTGCAGGCTCGGCACCTCCTTCTTTCTCTATAAGCTTGTTGCTCGTGAAGTGATATCTGGAAACAAAACCACCCAGGGGCTTCGTAGCAATGTGCAGAGCATTCTAGATGACCTGCTCCATGCCACCTGCCTATCCACAAGTGCTTCCAAAGAAATTCTTTGCTAAAATTTATAATCAACTTGTAAGGATGGTTGCTAAGACAAATTGGGCTTAAAGCCTACCTACCTTAAAAAAAGTAGGGGAGGGAATTGGGGTCATTGGTGGTGGTAAATGGGCACTGGTGGAGAGAGAGGGGTGCTGGAACACTGTGCGACCAAAACCCCCAAACATGAACAACCTTGTAATTGTATATCTCACGGTGATATAGTAAAAAAAAACTTAAAAAAGTAAGACTTAGAGCACTTCTAGGCTCTTTAAAAAAGTGGGAAGGTTTTAGCTACTTCCTACAGAAAGGTTGTAGACACACATAGCTTCTAAGATCCCAAAAGGTTGGATGCCAGCCCAGAAGTGCCCTGTTTGAGGACTGTATTATGTTGTCTTGCGGTGCATGTTCCAGGGAGTTGAATAAACATAGAATGAAATATCCTCCTGACATCATCTGTCTTCTTGGGACTCATTCTCCAGGCTGCTTCTGCTCGTCCCCTTAGGCCCACCTTTGGAAGGATCATATAGGAGAGCGTGTGGCTTTTCACAGATCCTCACCTATTCTATAGTGGTCGTCCAGTTGTATTTCATAGACGCAATGAGAGCAAGTTACTGCAGTTTCACACCTCAGGGACCTTTGCTAAGATCAGCATTCCTGATTCCTGCCATGAGTAGGTCGGGAGCCTTTTCATTTGTATTCCCTCAATAACGGATGGTGTGGAATATCTTTACATGTAATTATTTATCATTTGTGTATCTTCTATGGTTAAGGGCCAGTTCAGGGTTTTGTCTCATTTTCATTAAGCTCAATTATTCTCAGTTATTAGGATATCCTTGTATATTTTAGATACGTTTTTTTTTGTCAAATATGCACTTGGGAAATATTATTTCATAGGATGTGACGTTTCTTCTTATTTTATCAGCATTGTCTTAAAGAAAGTAGAATTTTACTGTTCAGTTGAATGGATTACTGATTCTTTACACAGCTCATGCCTTTGGCATGTCTGGAAAATCACGAGATTCTCAAGCACTTCTGGGTACTCTCCAAGCTGCTTTCAGGAATTTCATAGATTGTATTTTTTAATTCTATTTGTGTTCAATATTTATTTCACTTTTGTGAAGGTATTATCATTTTATCATGTGGTTGGGAGGGAGTTTTGTAGATATCTGCAGGGCCAGCACCTTTATTAGAAAACCTTTATTTTTCAGAATGCATTGCATTCTTTCTTTGGTCAAAGGCAATCTATGTATATATGTATGGTCCTTTTTATGCTGTTTTGTATCCAATGGCATACCAATAACTTATCCTTTCACAAATACTGTGCTTCATGGCATTGCATTTTTTCAGTGTCAAAACTACATTCCTTTTAAAACTGTATTGAGTCTTATGTGTCTCTACATCACTTACTATAATAATTATTAAGACATTTTGACTCTATTATCCTTAAGCTATTATTTAACTGAAAAACAAGTCTAATATTATTTTAATGCAGGTAACCTTCTCTATTATGAACTTAGATTTGTCATATTTGTCATAAAACAATATTCTGAATTTTCATTTGAACTGTCTTTAACCACAAAATTGGGAGCTAATAATTTAATATGCTGAATTTTATAGTTTATAAAATTCTCTCAATCTCAATTAACTTATATAGATATATATAAATTAATTGTATAATTAATGAAGTAAATGTAGGCTTATATATTAATATATACATATAATTAATTTAAGTGTACATATAAATATATATATAAATTTATATAATTGATATAGATACGTTTGCCTGACTTCATTAATAGCTTGTACATAATTTTACAGCCATGAGGCCAGCCATTTTCAGCATCCAGATTCCACAGCCTGTCAGAGCTCCACCCAAGAGAAAAACCAATCTTTACTCATTGTGCGCAGCCATGGCCGTGGTGGTTCATCATTAAAAGCACAAACTGAGAGCCTACTGAGAGTATCCCACCCGCATGGCAGCGCCTGGCAAGCTACCCATGTTGTATTTGATATGCCAAAAACCAATAACAATTATAGATCTCTTTGAAAGAATGGTTTGAGGCTCTTCATGTTCCTGGATCAAGCAGATGTCCTTGGACTACACTAGCACGCAACAGGATATATGGAGATGTTACAGTTGCCTGCTCGAGCAAATCAATGAACAACAATCAAGGAAGGCAAGTGATACAAGCACATAATTATTTTAAATGTATTAAAATCACTTTTTCCCTTCTCCATTTTTCTTTTCCCTACTCATTTGCACTCTTCCTGCAGCAATAGACTGACAACATTAACTAAATTATTTCTTTTGACACACAGGCTTTATTTATAATAGTGCAGAAGTTTTAACTATCATACAGTTTTAAAGATTCTGTTCTTTAGAAATAAATTCCTAAAAAAAAGAATAAATTTAACACCATACATGAACTACACATCAAACTTTGTGTTCTACCCTAGTATTTGATATATCAAATAAATCATGCTGTCTCATTTGCTAAAGCATCAAAAATCAGATCAGATGGACATGTAATGCGACTTGGAGACACCACAGGATTAGAGCCGTTACTGACTGGATCCCATGGGACTTCAAAAGATCACGTAATCCATAGTCTGGAAGGGAAGGAAAAGAGAAAAGAGAGAGAAAGGGAAAGAAATAAAGAACCTGCCATGGAGCAAGGCTGGGGAAGGGGGGAGGGAACCGGGATGTTGGTGGTGGGAGATGGGCACTGGTGGAGGGACGGGTGCTGAAACACTGTATGACCAAAACCCAAACATGAACTTTTTAATTGTATATCTTTTTATTTGTATATCTCACGGTGGTATAATAAAATACTTAAAAAAAAACAAAAGATCACGTGGCCATCCACCTACAAGATGGTCAGACTTCTTCGTCAAGACCCTGAGAACGGTTTGAGGCCCTTTGTATCTCTGGAGCAAGCAGATGCTATTGGGCTACACTGGCACGTGATAGGGTCAAATGGAAATGTTACTGGCACCCGTTCGAGCATATCAGCAAATAACAGGATATAAAGTAATCAAGTGATCAAATAAATCATATACATTTTATCTGCGTGAAGTTGCAATTAAATTATACTAAAGCAAAAGTATCAAGATCCAAAGAAATGAAAATAAATAGTAGTACCTGTCTTCCCATTACCATGGGCTGAAGTGTACATACCGTAATTAATGAGACACATGACCTTGTTAAACTAAATGTTATCTGAGCAAAAGGGCTACTTGTTCCTTGCATATAAAAGTGCCAGGAGGTTAAACTTACACATAATGATGTCTTTCATCCCCCGAGACCTAAAAACATTTTTTGGAAGGATTTTATGCTATCTGTGTGTCAGTGATGACTTTGGCATTTGTGTATGAAAAATGGACTCTACTGTGAATGCTGTAGGATGAATAATGGCTGAAATTGTCCATAAATATTATTAACCCTTGGTACCGAACAATCTACAAAGTCGATTTTTACTCCATTATCTTTCAGCTATTTTTAACTTTTTTTAAAAGTCCAAAAAAATTTAATGCAGATTGCATCCATTAAGATAGAATTAATTATTATATAATGAATATATATGTCTATATATTTATTTGCCTATAGATGGCTATAATCACTTGATCACTTGACATCCCATTATTCATTGATTTGCTGTAGTGGATGGACTAATAATATAGTTTTAAATATTTCTACTAGGAGTTTCAAGTAGATGTGCTATCTTACTGCTCACTTTTTAAAGCATAAAAATTTTTATTATGTTTTCATTTGTACCTATATGAAATTATGATTAAACTATACCATAGCATTCAGCAAAATGTATCTTGTAGCCAGTAAGAACCCTACTTTACTTGTATATTAAGTCACTAAACCATGTGAAATTCTCAACATGTTGATTTTCTCAGAAAAATCATAATAATTTATAGTTGCCTTTTTGAAAGCAATACCTTACATATTTTTTCATATCAAATATCACTGTCTGTCTGTCTTCCCGTTAATCTTGGAATTGCTCGAGCGGGCACCAGTAACATCTCCATATGACCTGTCTCATGCAAGTAGAGCCCAAGGGAACCTGCTTGCTCCAGGAACATAAAGAGCTTCAAACCATTCCATCAGGTCATGGGAATGAGATCTATAATTGTTACTGGTATCTGGCATATCAAATACGACACGGGTAGCTTGCCAGGCTCTGCTGTGTGGGTAGCATACTCTTGCAGTCTTCTCAAAATCCACCTAGGTTTATAGCTCTTCAGGCATTCATCAGAAAAGAAGAAAAGGCCATCATAAACAGTCTGACTTCCCAACTTAAGATCTTAGAGAGTGATCAACAAAAGGAGCCCAACCCAAGCAGAAAGAAAGAAATAATAAAACTTAGAGCAGAAATCAATGAGATGGAATGTCAAAAAACAATCCAGAAGATCAACGAAACCAAAAGCTGGTTCTTTGAAAAAATAAACAAGATTGACAAACCACTTGCAAGATTTGTAAGGAAAGGAAAAGAGAGAACCCAAATAAATAGAATCAGAAATGAAAACGGAGACATCACAACTGAAAACACAGAAATTCAAAAGATCATCAGAGATTACTATGAGAGCCTGTATGCCACGCAAACAAGAGAACCTAGAAGAAATGGACAAATTCCTGAATTCCTATAGCTTCCCAAGTCTGCAACAAGAAGATTTGGAATACCTCAACAAACCTGTCTCCATCGAGGAAATAGAATCGGTAATCAAAAGTCTCCCCAAACACAAAAGCCCAGGCCCAGATGGATTCACCAGTGAATTCTACAAAACCTTTAAAGAGGACCTACTCTCAATTCTTTTTTAAGCTCTTCCGGCAAATTGAAGAAACAGAAATACTCCCAAATAGCTTTTACGAGGCACATATCACCCTGATACCCAAAGCAGACAAAGATGTCACAAAAAAGGAAAACTACAGACCAATCTCCCTTATGAATACAGATGCTAAGATCTTCAACAAAATACTAGCAAATAGAATCCAAAGAGTCATCAAAAAGATTGTACACCATGACCAAGTGGGATTCATCCCGGGAATGCAAGGATGGTTCAACATCCGCAAGTCAATCAACATAATACATCATATCAACAAAAGAAAAATAAAAACCATATGATCATATCAATAGATGCAGAGAAGGCATTTGACAAGATTCAACACCCGTTCATGATGAAAGCTCTCCGTAAAATGGGGATTGAAGGAACCTTCCTCAAGATAATCCAGGCCATCTACTACAAGCCCACAGCGAGCATCATTCTCAATGGGGGAAAAACTGAAAGCCTTCCCCTTAAGATCAGGGACAAGACAAGGCTGCCCACTCTCACCACTTCTATTCAATATAGTACTGGAAGTACTTGCCATAGCAATCAGGGAAGAAAAAAGACATTAAGGGCATCCAGATAGGAAGGGAAGAAGCCAAGTTATCACTATTTGCAGATGACATGATATTATACCTGGAAAACCCAAAACTCTCTACCAAGAGGCTCCTAGAAATAATACATTCTTATAGTAGAGTAGCAGGGTACAAAATCAATACCCAAAAGTCAATGGCCTTCCTATATGCAAACAGCGAAAGAGAAGAAAGGGACATTAAAGAAACTATCCCATTCACAATTGCACCGCAGAAAATCAAATAACTAGGAATCAGTTTGACAAAGAATGTAAAGGATCTCTACAAAGAAAACTTCAAAACGTTACTTCAGGAAATAAAAGAAGACCTGAGGAAGTGGAGACACATTCCCTGCTCATGGATGGGAAGGATTAACATTATCAAAATGGTAATACTCCCTAGAGCTTTATACAGATTCAATGCGGTCCCTATAAAGATACCCATGATGTTCTTCAAAGAAATTGAACAAACACTCCTGAAATTTGTATGGAATAATAAAACCCCACGAATAGCTAAAGCAATCCTTGGGAAAAAGAAGATGGGAGGTATAACTTTCCCCAACCTCAAGCTCTACTACAGAGCAGTTGTAATTAAGACAGTGTGGTATTGGTATAGAGACAGACCCGTAGACCTATGGAATAGAACTGAGTATCCTGAAACGCACTCACAAATATACAACCACTTAATCTTTGATAAAGGAGCAAAAAATATTAAGTGGAGCAAAGAAAGCCTCTTCAACAAATGGTGCTTGGAAAACTGGGCAGCTACATGTAAAAAATGAACTTAGACCTCCTTCTAACGCCATGCACAAAAAGTCAGATCAAAATGGATTCTAGATCTCGATATCAGACATGAATCTATAAGGTACATCGAAGAAAACATAGGAGAAACGGCTCTATGACATCGAAACAAAAAGTATCTTTAAAGACGACACACCACTGACCAAGCAAATGGAAGCAATGATAAACAAATGGGATTATATAAAATTGAAAAGCTTCTGCACCTCAAAAGAAACGGTGACCAAGATACAAAGACAATCCACAGAGTGGGAAAGGATATTCACCCAATACCCATCTGACAAGGGGTTAATATCCAGGATATATCAGGCACTGGTAGCACTCCACAAGAAGAAAACAGCCAACCCCATCAAAAAATGGGGAGAAGAAATGAACAGAAGCTTCCAAAAAAGAAGAAATTCGAATGGCCAAAAGGCATATGAAAAAGTGCTCTTCATCTTTAATCATCAGGGAGATGCAAATCAAAACAACAATGAGGTACCATCTCACCCCACAGAGACTGGCACACATCCAAAACAGCAAGAACAACCGGTGCTGGCGTGGATGTGGGGAAAAAAGGGACTCTCATCCACTGCTGGTGGGAGTGCCGACTGGTCCAGCCCTTTTGGAAAACAATATGGGCATTCCTCTGAAAGCTAGATATTGAGCTCCCATTTGATCCAGCAATAGCACTCCTGGGAATATACCCTAGAGACCGAAAAACACATAGCAGAAACACTATCTGTACTTCTTTATTCATCTCTGCGCTATTCACTATAGCTAGAATCTGGAAACAACCTAAATGCCCGAGAACAGAGGACTGGCTAAAGAAACTGTGGTTCATCTACACTATGGAATACTATGCGGCTGTCAGAAAGGATGAAATTATGAAATTTACCTGCAAATGGATGGACATGGAGTCTATCATGCTGAGTGAAATTAGTCAGAAGGAAAAGGACAGATATAGAATGACTGCATTCATTAATAGGATATAGATACCAGTGTTTTAATAAATATGGGAAATGGTAATGGCAGATTAAAACTCACCACTGAATATACACAAAGAGACTTAAGTGATAAACTCTAAATATCTGCAGGGCTAGCCACAATGTGTAAAATAAGAGGGAGAGAGATGCAGAGACAGAGAGAGATAGAGAGAGAAAGAGAGGAAACTGGGGTACCTGCTATTAAGGCGGGTGGGGGGATGGGGGGTGGGTACATTGGTGGTGGAAATGGGGCACTGGTGGAGGGATGGGTGCTGGAACACTGTATTACCAAGAACCAACCATGAACACCTTTGTAATTGTATGTTTCATGGTGGTATAATAAAAAAAATTAAAAAAAAAAAAAATAAAGAACTATGGAAAAACTAAAAAAAAAAAAAAGAAGCAACAATGCAAGAGATTTCTTTCTCTTTTTAAAGCAGACCTTTAAAAAAAGTAAATTACAGTGAGATACAGAGTTTTAAAGTTGTTTCCATATAATGTTTCAACACTGTCCCTTCACCCAAGTACATTTCCCATGATCAATATCCCCAGTTCCACCACCCACATACACACATACCTCTATGGCAGACATTTTCTTCTTTCTTCTGCTTTCCTTCTCTGTCAGGGAACGCCGCCAGGGTCCCTGACAGTGTCGGGATTCAGAGGTTCTCTTCTACCTCCGAGGACGCTAGAAGAAGGAGCAAAAGGCCAAAGAGCAAAAAGCCAAAAGCCAAAAGCTGAGGCCGAGGAACCAAAAGCCACAGGAGCCAAAAGCTGAAAGCTAAAAGGCCCAAAAAGTCATATCAAATATGACTTAATTATTTCCTTTTCCTAAAACTGACACCTACTTCAAATTAGAAACATATTAGTCTTAGAGTCTTGGTGAATATGAAGTGCTTTTTTTTTATCAGAAATTTGATATGATCGATATTATTCTTGACAAAATTGCTCTAATTCACTTGTCAAGAGTATAATTTTATCATAGAAGGAATTCTGGCTGAACTTACATGAATAACTATTTCATTATATCTATTAAAAAGGTTCTCCAGAATTTTGATTTAAAATTTTGACCTGCATAATTCATTGCCTTGCCCAAATTAGATATTTAATACTAATGAACACTTCATATTTTTATTCTGTTGGTTAATTCAAGAATTAGGGATAAATGCATGAAATCAAAACAGTTTGTTTATTATAACAATTTTGATAGAAAAATAGAATATTACTAGAAGTGCTATTCATAGAAGTTTTAATCACTAAATACTGCAAAGCAAAAACATTATAGTCTGTTATATAGATAGCAAAGATAGTCCTGCTTTATCTAAAAAATAGCAGTTTTTCCCTTAATACTTTGTTCTAAATTTAGATTTAACAAGAATAAAAACCCTAGCATTCCTTCAACCCCAAAAAAGGCATAAATGAGAAAGGACATTAATTCAGCAAAGAAATATTTCATGCTAGAGACAAGAAAATCAATAGAATTATACTTGGGTAGTTTAACTAAGTGAAAACAGAAGCAGTTGTAATCTATTTCAAATATAAATTAGGTGATCATTCAGCAAATATAACTCTAAAGTCAGTACTCAATGTGGCACACAGGGAAAATGAGATATTCTAAATATATTTATCCCGAATGGGAGAAATCCAACTATGAATAGATTAAAGTTTACAAGTGAATATTCATAAATACTGTGAAAATTAATTATGCAATTACAGAATATTCTTTCAACTAATTTTTTCTGTACATCAGAAATCAGCATGATAGCCATTTATTTTTCTCACAAATTTAGAACTTTCATTCTATAAGAGCTATGACCCAGAAAGAAGGAATAACACTCCCAAATTTGTTAGACTATAATTGTTTTGTCGTATTGAATGCACCATTGGAAAGTAATTTGTAAAGCAGAATTTGAAAATAGGTTATTTCTCAGTCATATTCACCCGTGGATGCAAGGCACGCAAAAGAGTACTGGGCATGAGAAAATTAATTCTGACACAGGCAAAGTTTGTAGAAGGAAGAAGAGAGACACATGCAGAAACGACAGCATCTATCTAGGAAGTTAAGATAGGTTATTAATAGGAATCAACGCTTTGGTTTCTTGCCTTCAGTGTTTGCCAAGGGTTAAGAACATTGAAACATGTGGCATAGTACTCAACAAATAAATAAGAGGAATAATTGTTTCTACATTTAGAATTAGTTTAGATGCCTCACCGATATCTGTTTGTGCTGAGGTCTAATGACTTATTTTTGGTCTGAAAAGCATGGTCCTTTCATAGGGGGTATGAGCTAATGAAAACATACATTTAAATTATATAGGTTGGCCATGGTACCACTTAGACAGTAACAATAGGGCAGAGATTTCATTTCATAGCTAACTTCAATCTGTTGATCTGCAATTATGTTCATACATTTTATTATTATGCTATGAATTAGAGATAGCCTTTGGAGAGAATAGCATTCTCATGGCCATCAAGACTATAAGCTTGTTTTTATTCCATCAATTACTTTGCTAAAGGGTTTGACATTTTCACCATTCCTGTCTGAGGAAGAAAGGTGTTTCTAGTTATTTACTTCTCCAAGCATTTTGAGGCATTGACTGGATTTTAGATGCATCCATAGTTACTCTAACTTAACAGTTCTAATTTTTATTGTTACAATATAGCTTATCGATTGAAAAATGAATAGTTTTCCAAGTGCAGGTAAACAGAATCACTTGATGACTCACAATAGTCAACTACCCATCAACTTTGGTCAGAAATAAAATATTGAGTAAATCACCTAGAGAGCTAAATTTTAGATTAAGATACTAATTATTAATTTCAGGCAAAATTAAATTCTATTAAACAAGAAAGTTAAAACAGTGTGGGGATTCTATTGCAAGGTGACCACCAAACCATGCAAATGCTGACCCTGTACCTTTACATAGAACAAGAGTTATGCAGGCGTGATTAGCTTTAAGGACCTCCAGGGTGGGGAGGATTCTGGACAACCCAGGTCAGCTCAGTCTAATCTAATCACCAGTGTCGTTAAAAGCAGATGTCCCCAGAGAGTAAGGTGCCGACAGGAGATGCTTCCAGGAATTCGGCGTTGCTGACTTTTGAGATCTAGGAAAGAGGCGACTGGCGGGCAGAGCAATGAAAGCAGGCTCTGGATGCCAGAAAACACGTGCAAAGACAGTTTGTGCAGAGTGTCCAGGAGGCACCAAATGTTGCTTTTAACTAGGCGAGGACCTATTTCAACTGCAGTGGTTCAGGATTGTGAAAGAATATATGGTATGTCTTTAAAACTCCATTTGTGTTCCTTTGTTTAGTCACTGTCACTTAAAAGCAACAATGGTGATTTTTTTTCAAAATATTTTTAATTATCGTGCGGTGCCCTTTGAGGTGTTGCAGGTGTGGCTGCAGTGCCCAACTGCATCGGCAGGTGGCAGACAGGATACAGGCTTGTCTACACCCAGGTCTCTGCCCCGTGGGCCCTGGATGGTTGATGGTCTGACATAGAAAAGAACTGGGCCACCTGGGATGAATCCAGAGCCACAGCAGGGCCTAGCAAGCTACCTGTGGTGTATTCAATATGCCAAAAACAGTAACAATAATGGACCTCATTCATGACGGATGGAGACGTTACTGGTGCCGACTGGAGCAAATCAATGAGCAAAGGTAAGAAAGTGATACAAGTGATTTTTGTGAGGTTACACACATACAATATTTGTAACTTTCTATGAACCTCACCACCCCAAAATATCCAAATCCTCTACCATTGTGCTCATGGCACTTTCAGTGTTGACCCACTCACATTCTTGACAATTTCACTATCACTATCACTATCTTCCCGTTCATCATCTATTTGCTAGAGCGAGCACCAGTAATATCTCCATATGTCCTGTCTCATGCTAGTAGAACCCAAAGGCATTCACTTGCTCCAGGAACATAAAGAGCCTCAAACCATTATATTAGGTCATTGGAATGACCTAATAGAAATGTTACTGGTATTTGGCATATCAAATACTACACGAGCAGCTTGCCAGGCTTGCCATGCAGGTGGCATACTGTTGTAGTCACCTTTAAATAAAGCATTTATTGATGAACCACGAGACCGCTGAGCCGGGCTGTGATAGTCTGGTCTGCTGGGTGGAGTTGTGACAAGAGGGAAGTCCGGATGTGGAAAATGGCGGGCCCCATGGAGTAGGGGGCTCCGTCTGGCTTGTTGTGAGGTTTTGCTGGGGTGGCAGGCCAGGGCTAGTACCCCGCATGCTTCCCGGGCACCTCATCAGTGGCTGGGCACAGGGAGAGCAAGTAGCAGCTCTGCCCCATGGCAATCTCAGTTTTATCAACTAGGGCTAAGGACTTGGCGCATTCATAACTGTGCTATCTTTTATTTTGTTTGTTTTACTGGATGTCACAAATTAGTAAAATCATATATATCCGTCCTTTCCCCTGCAAGATATTTCACTGAATGGAACAATCTCTAGTTCCATTGAAATTACCTACAAACTTCCATCTGTTTTTTTTTTTTTTTTATAGCTGTGTAGTGTTCCACTGCGCACATGTCTGGAAAGTAATCTGCATGGGTAATGTTAGTCAAGAAAAGCTCTGCAAAGCAACTACAATGTACTTGTGCTATTTTATAATCATAGGTCTCTAGACCTTAAACAAAATTAAACATGGAAAGATTTTCAATAACATGATACCTACCCTTCTAGGTTTGCCAATATTAAACTTAATAAACTCTATTAGGTTTGTCAGTCATGATGTCTACAAGGTTGTACATTTTCAAAATTTTGATGTGAAGGACAAGCCACTAATTTCTATTTCTACCATACACAAGTAGAGGAAGAACTGGATCTCTCCAGGAATGAGGCCTCTGATTCTCCCCTGGCTCACGGGTGCATGTGTTCTGGGTGTGTCTGATAAAATAAGCCAAAGTGAGTCTTCCTTGGGGCCTGAACCGGGCTTCTCTCCTACTGCTTGCACTCGGAATCTCTTGGAACACTCACTCTGAGAGCACAACACAATTACGCTGTGAAGAGACCTCCTTGGACAGTAAATAAATAAGTAAAAAGGGGTGCAGGAAAGACAAGTCCAGCAGACATCACTCTCTTGTTCTCCAAGGCAAGTTGCGGGCTTCGGAGGCAGAGAAAAGTTGTCACTCTTGTGAGTTGTCTACATCTGATCCACTTCTGGTCCACTTCTGGGTAATAATACATTAATACATTTGTTTTTATGATCACTACGTGGCCATGCAGTTCATCAGTAAATGCACTAGATGCAAGCCTAGTACATATACCACACAATGTTAGAGCCTAGCAAGCTACCTGTGTTGTATTTGACATGCCAAAACCCAGTAACAATTATAGACCTCATTACCATGATCTCCATGAATGGTTTGAGGCTCTTTGTGTTCCTGAGTAAGCAGATGCCCTTGGGCTACACTACCATTCCACAGGATGTATGGAGATGTTACTGGTGCCCGCTCAAGAAAATTGATGAAGAATGGAAAGGCAAGTGATACAAGTGAATCACCTAATGGGGCAGGATTTTTTAATGGAATTCAAGTTCAAATGAACACTACCATCATGGCAATGGGTAATCTACATCTGCTTAGTCTTCTGTGTGTAACAGTTTCTCATACATATATTACTTAATTTAGTTCAGTTCATATATATTTGTTTCCAAAACCATAAGTGTTAAGGGTTATCTCCTGGCTCTGTGCTCAGAGATCACTCCTGCTAGGACCATATAGGGTGGCAGAGCAAACCTAGGTTGGAGGGTCAGTTGTATGTAAGGCAAACAGCCTACCTGCTATACCATTGCTACTGTTGCATCATGTTCAGTTCATTTGAAGAAAAGGAAATGCTGTTACTGGTGTTACCTTGCGTTTCCATTCAAAATAGTTTCCACATAAATACCAGTGATTTTGATATTTGAATCTGCAGAGCTAGGCGTTGGTTATTTAGGATTTTTCTACCATTTAATACTTGCATCTTTACCCCAATGACCCGCGCTTTGTGAACATATATTTTAGGATGAAATTATTCATATAAAAGTTATTTTTCTGTTTGTGAATAATGCACTGTGCATTGCAGCTTCAATCCTTCATGTGTTAGGAAAATGGCTTAAAATTAGTATTGCTGAAGTTAATTCAACTACCTGGTTCCATAATAAACAACAGTTAAAACCGTTTGACACAGGTGCCCATAGCAATAGATAATACAGCAGGTAACGTGCTTGTCTTGCACATAACCAATTTGATACTTAGCACTGTAGGTTGTCTCTGGGTCCACCAGCAATGAGTCATGAATTCAAAGCCAGGGTCAAGCCCTGAGAAATGCAGGGTTTGGACCCAAGTAATATGCACATTTATATATATATATATATATATATATATATATATATATATATATATATATATATGCTCTCTAGTAGTCAGCAGCAGAGCTGGGGCTTCCGGGTGGGGGCCAATTCTGGTGAATTTTGAGAACCACCCTTTGACTTTGAGTATGTTCTCCACAGGACAGCCATGAAGAGCTCCTGTGGGCTGCTGGGTTCACGCATTAGCATCAGTACGTCTTCCCACAGGCCCTTAGCATCAATGCGTCTTCCCACAGGCCTCCTGCTCAGTCTCAGGTAAGGAGCAGGATGAGGCGGGACTCGCTGCTGAGTTGGTGACCGGAAGCCCATTCAGGTCCTGATTCCCCAAGCTAGTCCATTTAAGAGGCTCCTTTAGAACTGTCCTGAGTGTGCCACTATTGGGGATGGCTCTGGGGTCCCCGACAGTGTCAGGACAGAAGTTCTCTTCTGCCTCCAAGGACACCAGGGAATAGATGAAAACTCAGGAGTCCAGTGCAATTCCAAAAAGGCTTTTAATAGTACAAAAAGCTCTTCCACAGCACTCCAATATAATGAACAGACTCTAGCTCTGATCCAAACTTAGACCATACAAAAGAGCCTAAGTCTCCCACCAAAGAGGGGATCTCACCGAGATGAGTCCTACTCAGAAGAAGGAGGCAAAAGGACAAAGAGCAAAAAGCTAAAAGCCAAAAGCCGAAAGCCAAAAACCCCGCAGGAGCCAAAGCTGCAAGAGAAAGGCCCAAGGGGCCTCAAGTCAGTCCTATTATATACACCGGTAATCCAGAGAGGGTCTTGTCAACAAAAACCCTAAACAAATGCCACACCCTATTGCAGGTATAAACAAAGGTTACAGCCAAGGACTAATCCTGAGATTATTTCTTATGTAAAATACTGGAGAGAGGGGGACCTGATATAAAGTATCACTGTATCACTGTCTTCCCATTGTTCATCGATTTGCTCGAGTGGGCACTAGTAACATCCCCATTAGTCCTGTCACAAGCAAGTGTAACCCATGGGCATCTACTTGCTACAGGGACAGGAAGAGCTCGAAACCATTCTTCGGGTTATGGAACTGAGGACCATAATAGTTACTAGTCTTAGGCATAAAAAGTAAATAAAACACGGTAGCTTGGCAGGCTTTACTGTGTAGGTGGTATAGTCTCAGTAGAAGGCTCTCAACCAGAGCATTTACTGATGA
Source organism: Cryptotis parvus (assembly GCA_021461705.1). Lineage (NCBI taxonomy): Eukaryota > Metazoa > Chordata > Mammalia > Eulipotyphla > Soricidae > Cryptotis > Cryptotis parvus. The sequence continues at coordinate 6,152 of JAJIBD010004649.1, read as the reverse complement.
AACTAAAGGGGGAAGATCAGGTTTTCGATATAAAGTAATACATCTTAACTTCATGAACTTGATATAATCTAGATGGTACCCACAAGGTCCTTCTTATTATTATCTGCACCAGGGTGATTCTGAGTATCTTGTATTCATGTACTGAAAGGGTCACACTTGCCTGCTTAGAGCAAACTAGTATGATCCTTTCTATAATCTTCCTATAGTCTCAAAGTAGCCAGGATGGTAGTCTCCTGGTAAATTCTAACTGTCCCACGCTGGGTGAAGTGGGTATAAAGAGGAGCTGTGCCCAATCTAGAAAACAGAAGTCTTAGTAGATCTATAAATCAGAAGTTATTCAATCAAGGTGAATTCTATAACTGCCACACCCTCTAGCAGTGTTTACATAGAAGAGAGGTCTCATTATAATGTACCTTGGCTTAAGTAGATTAAGCTGGGAGTGGGTAAAAACAACAAAGCTCCCAGATTAGCTAGATCTGTCATCCAACATGGACAGTGGAAGACAAGAAGCCAGACTGAAGGAAGAGACCTCAGTTTTCCCTTGCCAGTGGCTGTGCCATTTTTCACTGTCCCCATGATACTTTTTGGGGGATCACACCCGGCAATGCTCGTGGCTTTCTCCTGGCTCTGCACTCAGGAATTACTCCTGGCGGTGCTCGAGAGACCATATGGGATGCGGGGATCGAGACCTGGGCGGCATGGGCTGGCCATGTTCAAGGCAAACGCCCTACCTGCTGGACTATCGCTCCGCCCAGCCCATGCTACATTTTTTAACATTTCTTGGCGCTCCTAAGCACCCAGACTAAAGCAAAGTTAACAGTCAACCAACATTGTACATTCTGCCCCTGCCAGTTGGCGTCTGGATGCTGTGAGACAATGGACAATACCTAAGGCCAAATGGAGAACCCAAAAGACCAAAATGAGCCAGAACAGTCTGTGAGATCCTGCATCTGGCACGTTCTGAACACTGACAACTAACACACAGATGCGGTTTTCCTATTAAAACAAGCAAGCCTACAAAACATCTCATAGTCCATTTAGTCCTACATTAAGTTCTTCCTATGTTAGGGAGTTTTTCTTTTCCTACTTTCCAATAACACTTTCTCTTTCCAACTCTGAGCCTAAAGCATCTTTAATCACTTGATCACTTGAATCCCGTTATTCATCTATTTGCTCGATGAATATTCAGGAATATGAAGAGCCTCAAACCGTTCCTTCAGGGTCTTGACAAGGAAGTCTGACCATCTTGTAGGTGGGCGGCCACGTGGTCTTTTGACATCCAATGGGATCCAGTCGGTAACTGCTCTAGTCCAGCGGTTGTCTCCAAATTGCATTACATGTCCAGCCCATCTGATTTTCAATGCCTTGGCAAATGAGACAGCGTCCCTGATTCTGGAATAGCGACAGAGGTCAGAACTCCGATTCCTTCTCTCACTTGAGTGAGGTGTGATATTCAAGCATAGCTCTTTGATTCCTCTCTGGGATACCCGAATAGCATTCTCATCCTGCTTTTGTAGAGCCCAGGTCTCTGAGGCGTATGTTAATGCAGGGAGAACGGTGGAGTCAAAGAGATGTGCCCGGAGCCGGAGTTTCTTTGTCCCTTTAGCTATTTCTTCGATGCCTTTGAAGGCATTCCATGCCACTCTCTTCCTCCTGCACAGCTCAGGTTTTAGGTCGTTCATCATGTTGACTTCTCGACCTAGGTACACATAACTGCTGCATTCAGAGATGTCTGTTCCATTGAGAGTGAATGGGGCCTCAGGAACTAGTTCGGTTTTCATGAACATTGTTTTCTTTAGATTCAAGCATCTTTAATATTCAACATGAAAATAAACAATGATGTAGGAATTGTAAATCAACACAGAGCCCATGGTCACTACTGCATCACTTCTGACTCAGCAGAGAGGCAGAAGCGGGGTGTGGGGGATCCCGAGAATCTAGAGGACTGAGACTTTCTCAAAGGAAACTAGAATCTTACTGATCACTTGATCACTTGACATACCATTATTCAGTAACATTTCTATTTGACCTACCACATTCCAGTGTAGCTCATAGGCATCTGCTTGCTCCAGAAATGCAAAGAGCCTCAACCGTTCATTCAGAGTTTGATGAAGTCTGACCATCTTGTAGGCAGGTGTCCTTGTGATCTTTCAATGTCCTGTGGGATCCAATCCGTAATGGCTCTAGTCCAGCTGTCACCTCCAAATCGCATTACATGTCCAGCCCATCTGAATGTCGATGCCTTGGCAAATAAAACAGCTTCCCTGATTTTGGATCATCGACAGAGGTCAGAACTCCTTATTCCTTCTCTCAATTGAGTGAGGCGTGCTAAATTCCAAGCATAGCTCTTTCCTTTCCTCTTTGGGAGAACTAAATCTCATCCTGCTTTTCGTCAAGCCCAGGTCTCTGAGGAGTATTTTAATGCAGGGAGAATGGTGGAGAATCTTACTGAAGATCACAAAATCTGAGTGTGGATAATGGAACATTTTAACGAGGCTGGCTATTATGTTCCTGGTAGGAGCTGGGGCTTGTTCGCTGTCTGACAAGGCCTTAAATGAGAAGGGCTCTCTCCTCTACTCCACCATGTGGTAGCCCCTGGGGCCATATGGTTTTCAATTCTAATGAAAACTTCCTTTCTTCAGGTAGACATTAATTGTGTCAGAATTGTTACACAGTCACAAATATCTAGCCAAGCTTCTGGAGGAGTGGGCAATGACCATTTCCATTTCTATAGAGGACTCCTTCTTCGAATACTCCATTAAACTCTAAGGATTTTTCACAGATACACAAAATTCTTACTTCGATGTGATGCCTTGCTTATTGCTGTCAAAATGTACAGCTGAGCTGGATAACTTTAAAAGGCAGCTGAATCTTAGACTCTCATTGGACCCCAAAAGTAGAAAGTAGAATAGTGGAACAGGTTGTTGGGATTTGCCACTTTGCTCAATTTATGCCAGGGTTTATGTATTCATTTAGCAAAACCTTCCTGAGACCTTCCAATGCCAGGATTCTATGGAGAATAAAACAAAGGTTTGGATCTCAGGGGCTTATGTTCTTGTGGCTATATAGCTAGTTAAAAATATACATCAAACTTGTAACATCAGTTCCCACTGCTTAGGTCTATGAAAAATACAGAGGGGAGGGGGTAGGAAGGTTAATTTAGGTGATTAGAAATGTCTTCACTGAGAAGATACTACAAAGGTAGGTAGCTACAGATACGAATGGTGTTTGTGATTCTAGCCAAAATTACAATAACCCAAAGAAGCGTAAGAGGCTCAAGTGAGAGAGAACAGGCCACCACCCTGAAAATTCACATCTCAGGCCTTTGATAACAGTGATATAACTTTAAGGTACGATCTCACCAAAATTTGTAAGCAAATTGGGCTCACTTTTACACATTGTAAAATTGCATCAACTTATTCTTTTTTGTTGCTATGTTTTTTCTTGATTTTAAGGTTTTGAGTCTAGCACAGATAATAAAGAAAAACATAATTCCATGCCAGAGACTGGCTAGAAAATTCCTCATGCCCAACATAATAGTCAGCCACCAACATTATCTCAAATTTATGTGCCATGAATTGGAATTTTAAAATTAAATACTCCTTAGCACAAAAGAAAAAAATTCTGTCATCTTTGGAATCATTTTAAAACTTATAACATGAGAATTTGGTTTACCTAAAACTCACTTAACATCAAAGTCCAATAAGAAAAATGGAAACTGGGTTAAATGTATTCCTATATTAGCTTGACCTCAGTCTGGGAATTGGGCCAGACTTTTCAAATTATGCTATTATTATTTACCAAAAAAAGGAAATGTTGACTAACATTATTGAATAAAAGCACATATACACATGCACAACAGGAACCAAAATAAATGCCAATGTTAATGAAAGTTGAAGATATATATACATATAGATAGATGTAGATAGATCATAATATAGCTATACCTATATATCATATACAGCAAAGATAAAATATCCAAAAAGCAGTATTGGACATTGTAGTTATGCTATGGGAAAATTCATGCAATCTATTTAGCTCTAGGGCACACATTTATTGCGCTATGCATATATACAAAAAAGAAAAGCCCTCACACACTTGACTAAAAACATGAAATTGAACATTTTGCATTTCATGTTCTTTCCACTGCTCTATTTCTTGACGAATAGTAAACAATGAAACTTAGGTGTTTGCAAAGTAAGTGTAACATAATTGGTACCTTGTTTTGCTGTAAAATACAAACAACTTTTATGTATTTAAAGAAAAATTGCATGTACTCAGAAAGTCGATATTCTATACTTAAGACCTGTTTAAGTCGTGTATCATTGGTTCCATACCATTTCATTCAGGGCAGATACCTTCATATTTTGCTTGTATCCAACATGAATGCAATGTAAAAAGTTTTCCTAATCAGACTAGACATTCAGGCCACCTATCTAGACAAAAATTCACTTTCTACCCAAAGCTTTTTGTACTCTTGCCCCTGTGTAGGGCTTTATGGCTTTGTGAGATGAGCAGCGTGGTGTGGGGTCCCACTGTTTCCAGTGACTTCACAGCAGAGTAACTTGGCTGGAACGTCGATGAGCCCAGACACGAGCTGATGATGACAGGAAGCATAATTGAGAAATTTCGCTTTGGGCAAGAAACAGTTTGTGTCTGAGAGAGATGAGCTACCTTGACCAGGTCTTCTCAAATGACATTTATTTTAAAAGGCCTCGTTAAGAGCATGCAACTGCATTGACAACTTAGCTTGCTGCTGAAATTTACACCATGGCATGCTTAAACTCATCAACTTTAAAGGTTCAAGAAATGTGCCTCTCTTGAGAGTTTCAAACTGCCCTTGGGAATAGTAACCCAATATCTCAACATAGAAATTGAGTTTAAATAGCAATTATTCTATGCAGGAAACAAATATAAATGCCAGCAGTCAAACAATGCTTTGAAATGATAGGATTAGAAGTCAGATTTGAAATAAAATTATCTGTGGTTCTTAACTTTAAAAATCTGTCTTTACCATGTAAAATAACAAAAGATATTATTATTAACATGTAAAAATATAAAATGATTTTAACTCTAAATTGAAATACTGAAGTAACTAAAGTCATTTTAGTGAATTCTTAAAACTCTTTTTCTTTCCTGAAAAAATGTTTAAAAGTTTTTTAAACTTTAAAGTTTAAAGAACTTTAAAAAGTTCTTTAAACTCATTTTCAATCCCAATTAATTTTTATGGAAAATTAGTTTAAGAACCTTTGGAATACTACTTTTATTATTTTTATAATAATAAAAATACAGATACACCCGGCAGAGCAGATACCAGATTTCCCTGTTGAACCCCTGGATTCCACAGACGACCAGAGCGGCTTCTGACCCCAGTCCTCCATTCCTATAGAGCCTCAGAAGAGCCCAGAGAAACCCCCACACCTTGCTGGCAGCTATCTTCACCATCCACACACTGCAGCTCACAAGATCTCCACACAGAGATTAAGCCAGTCTCAGCCCAGCTTGTCCGAAACCCACCCTACAAGAACACACCATTCAGAGAACCGCCATTCAGAGGAGAGTATTTCAAGCCCAGAAATGCTTGAACCACAGATGCAGATACACCCTGCAGGCAGATACCAGCTTTCCCATTGTGCAAGGCCGATGGAGGGCCACCGATTACCTCCAAATTACAGTGAATATTCTACCCACCCTCTGAAAGAGCTCCACAAGTAATGAGAGTATAGCGCCCGCATGGCAGAGCCTGGCAAGCTGTCCAATGCGTGTTCAACATGCCAAAACCAGTAACAAAATGTTTATTTCCTCGGTCCCGAAAGACCCTTAATACAGCAGCAGTAAGAAAGGCGAACAAGCAGTGCCGACTCCTGTCTTCAGAAACTCTCAATCTCATTCACGAACTTGGCAAGGCGCAAGCCTCAGGAGACCAAATGCTAACTTCCAAGCTTGGAAAGTGGTGCAGATAAGCGATAAAGAAGACCTCAAAGACAGAAGACCAGAAATACTGGAAGATGCAGCAGAAGCCGGAAAAGCATTTGCACTGCCCGTTTCGTCCTTCGTCCACTATAAGACCAAGATGACTGCCTTCCGACGCCTGATGGATCTATCACATCTTCCAGAAAGGCAATGGAGAGATTATCCAGGACTTCTACTCA
>JAJIBD010004648.1:0-36387 GCA_021461705.1 Cryptotis parvus | reverse complement strand
CTTTTGGGTGTTGATTTTGTATCCTGCCACTCTACTAGTATGCGTCTATTGTTTCTAGGAGTTTTTGGTAGAGAGTTTAGGGTTCTCTAGGTATAATATCATGTCATCTGCAAATAATGATAGCTTGACTTCTTCCTTGCCTATCTGGATGCCCTTGATGTCCTTTTCTTCTCTGATTGCTATGGCAAGTACTTCCAGTACTATATTGAATAAAAAGAGGTGAGAGGGGCAACCTTGTCTTGTCCCTGATCTCAGGGGGAAGGCTTTCAACTTTCCCCCCATTTAGAATGATGCTTGCTGTGGGCTTTTGGTAGATGGCTGTAACTATCTTGAGGAAAGTCCCTTCAAGTTCCCATTTTCTGGAGCATTTTAATCATGAGCGGGTGCTGGATCTTGTCAAATGCTTTTTCTGCGTCTATTGAAAGGATCATATGGTTTTTTATTTTTTTCTTTTATTGATATGATGTATTATGTTGATTGACTTGCGAATGTTGAACCATCCCTTGCATTCCCGGGATGAATCCAACTTGGTCATGATGTATAATCTTCTTGATGAGTCTTTGGATTCTGTTTGCTAGTATTTTGTTGAAGATCTTAGCATCCGTGTTCATCAGGGATATTGGTCTGTAGTTTTCTTTCTTTGTGTTGTCTCTCCCTGCTTTGGGTATCAGGGTGATATGTGCCTCGTAGAAGCTGTTTGGGAGTGTTTCTGTTTCTTCTATTTCCTGGAAGAGCTTGAAAAGGACTGGCAGTAGGTCCTCCTTAAAGGTTTGGTAGAGTTCACTAGGGAATCCGTCTGGACCTGGGCTTTTGTGTTTGGGAAGTTCTTTTAATTACTGTTTCTATTTCCTCAATGGTGATAGGCTTATTCAGGTATTGGAGGTCTTCTTGTTTCAGCCGTGGGAGGTTATAGGACTTCAGGAATTGATCCATTTCTTCTAGATTCTCATGTTTCACGGCATACAGGCTCTCAAAGTAATCTCTGATGATCTTTTGGATTTCTGTGGTTTCTGTTGTGATGTCACCCTTTTTATTTCTGATTCTGTTTATTTGGGTTCTCTCTTTCCCTGTCCTTACAAGTCTTGCCAATGGTTTGTCAATCTTGTTTATTTTTTCAAAAAACCAGCTCTTGGTTTCATTAATCTTTTTGGATTGTTTTTTTTGGTTTCCAACTCATTGATTTCCTCTCTAAGTTTTATTATTTCCTTTTTTCTGCCTGGGTTGGGCTCCTTTTGTTGGTCTTTTTCTAATGTCTTCAGCTGTGTAGTCAGGTTATTTATGTGGGCCCTTTCTTGTTTCCTGATGAATGCTTGCAGGGCTATAAACTTCCCTCTTAACACGGCTTTTGCCGTGTCCCACAAGTTCTTATAATTGGTATCTTCATTTTCATTTATTTCCAGAAATCTTTGGATTTCCTGTTTGATTTCTTCTATGACCCATTTGTTGTTCAGCAGTGAGCTGTTCAGTTTCCAGGTGTTTGGTTTGACTCCCTGTTTTTGCGTACGGTTAACTTCCATTTTCAGTGCATCATGGTCTGAAAAGATAGTTGACACAATTTCTATCTTTTTAATTTTATTGAGGTATGCTTTGTGGCTCAGCATGTGGTCTATCTTGGAGAATGTTCCATGTGCACTAGAGAAAAATGTGTATTCAGCTTTTTTGGCATGAAAAGCCCTGTATATATCTACTAGCTCTCTTTCTTCCATTTCTTCCTTCAGGTCCAATATTTCCTTGGTGAGTTTCAGTCTTGTTGATCTGTCCATCGTTGATAGAGCAGTGTTGAAGTCTCCAACTATTATTGTGCTACTGTCAATGTCTTCTTTGAGGTCTCTTAGCAGTTGTTTTATGTATTTTGCTGACCCCTCATTGGGTGCATATATGTTTAGTAGTGTAATTTCTTCCTGGTGTACATACCCCTTAATTAATAAGAAGTGGCCTTCGTTGTCCCTTCTAACCTTTTTTAGCCTGAAGTCTATATTATCTGATACTAATATGGCCACACCAGCCTTTTTGGAGGAGTTGTTTGCATGGAGAATGGTCTTCCAACCTTTGACTCTGAGTCTGTGTTTGTTCTGCTTATTCAGATGCGTTTCTTGTAGACAGCAGAATGTTGGGTTCAATTTTTTAATCCATTTTGTCACTCTGTGTCTCTTAATTGGTGCATTTAGACCATTGACATTGAGAGAGATTATTGTCATCGGATTTTGTGCCATCTTTCTTTTTGTGTTTGTTGTGCTTATGGGTTTGGTCGCATTAGAGTAGACCCTTCAGTCCTTCTTTTTAAAGTTGGTTTTGAGTCCATGAAGTTCCTGAGTTGTTGCTTATCCATGAAGTTGTGTATCTTTCCTTCATATCTGAATGTGAGCCTGGCCGGGTAAAGAATTCTCGGTGAAGCCTGCAGTTCATTGAGCCTTTTCGCAATATCCCACCATTGTTTTCGGGCTCGGAGTGTTTCATCAGAGAAGTCTGCTGTAAATCTTAGAGATGTTCCTTTGTATGTGATTTCCTTCTTTGATCTTGCTGCTTTCAGTATTCTATCCCTATCTATAGTTTTTGTCATTTTTATTAAGATGTGTCTTGGAGTATTCTTGTTGGGGTTTCTTTTTAGCTGGTATTCTACGGGCCTCTTGGATCTTGAGGCAAGCATTCTTTAGTTCCGGGAACTTTTCAGCAATGATGGCTTTGACAGTTTCTTCTTCATCAGGGTTTTCTTCTTGCCCTTCTGGGACCCCAATGATCCGTATGTTGTTTCTTCTGGCTTCATCCCGATTATCTCTTGTTGTCTGTTCGGTAATTGTGAGCCTTTTTTCTATCTTCTGGTGTTGTGTACAGAATCTTTGGAACTTCGTCTTCGAGATCACTAATTCTTTCTTCAGTAGCTATTATTCTGCTATGATGGCCTTCCACTGTGTTTTTATTTCATTTACCTCATTTTTTAATACCTGTCATTTCCCTTTGCATTTTCCTCACTTCTGCTATCATGTCCTCTTGTATTTTTATTGATTTTGCATTCCATTGCTTCTTTGAATTCCTTTTGAATCCTTAACAGTTCTTTCCGAAATTCTTTTTCAGATAGGTTATGCAACTCATTGGTATTGCTTGACTCATCTGGACCAGTGACTTCACTCCACAGAGCTTGATGGAATTTTGCGTTGCTTTACCATTATGACTATTGTAGGTTGCAACTGTGAGTTCTTGGGTGACTAGATAGTACAGTTAGTAGGGGTCTGGTCTGTTTGAAGAGTTTGGGTGGGTAGCAAGGATGTAGGAACCAAGGTTCACTGGTACTTCATGCAAGGTAGGTAGTGAGAGGGTCGCGCGGGCGCGTTAGCGTCCGTCGCGGTTTTGAGTTTTGGGATGTTCCCAGAAGCTCAGGGCGCACGGGTCGGTCCGGGCTGGAACCAAGGCACTTTGCCTTGGTTCCCGTTGATGGAGTTTCCGCTCTTCCCTGGGGCAGCTTGGGGTCAGCGGAGACGCAAGAATTACTCACACACCTGTGGGGGAGTCGAGGCGTTTCCGGGAACTCAGGGCGCCGCGGGTCGGGGTCAGTCCGGGCTGGAACCAAGGCACTTTGCCTTGGTTCCCGTTGATGGAGTTTCCGCTCTTCCCTGGGGCAGCTTGGGGTCCGCGGAGACGCCAAGAATTACTCACACACCTGTGGGGGGAGTCGAGGCGTTTCCGGGAACTCAGGGCGCCGCGGGTCGGGGGTCAGTCCGGGCTGGAACCAAGGCACTTTGCCTTGGTTCCCGTTGATGGAGTTTCCGCTCTTCCCTGGGGCAGCTGTGGGGGGAGCAAGTCGAGGGCGTTTCCCCGGGAACTCAGGGGCGCGCGGGTCGGGGTCAGTCCGGGCTGGAACCAAGGCACTTTGCCTTGGTTCCCGTTGATGGAGTTTCCGCTCTTCCCTGGGGCAGCTTGGGGTCCGCGGAGACGCAAGAATTACTCACACACCTGTGGGGAAGTCGAGGCGTTTCCGGGAACTCAGGGCGCGCGGGTCGGGGTCAGTCCGGGCTGGAACCAAGGCACTTTGCCTTGGTTCCCGTTGATGGAGTTTCCGCTCTTCCCTGGGGCAGCTTGGGGTCCGCGGAGACGCAAGAATGGATGATTATTTCTTAAGAAACAATCAAACAACTTAGATTCATAATCACTTGGTGACTGAATTCTCTCCTATAGCTGATGGTGTGGGAGATTTCTGTGATTTGTGGCATTCATTAGCACTTCATTCTCTTCATTGTCAAATAATATTCTACTGCATGTACATAATATGTTTAGCTTTATTTATTCAAGAGTTGATATGAGTAATCACTGAGCACACAGCCAGAAGTAAGCCCTGAGCACTGCTGGGATGGTCTAACATGCACAATATCTAAAAAGAATAAATACAATCAGTTAAAAATATTCTTGCTCCTTCCTTATACAGTCCTGTTGCAGGAACCATTGAGGGTCACACAGACACAGACACACACACACACAAACACATGTGTGCTTGAGCACCTGACTGTAGTATTCAGATATTTCATTGTGTTGCTTCAGGCTGGAGTCAGCCATCTGCATGCCATCTTTGTTGATGTGTCTGTTCAGCTGTCCTCCCATTTCTGGTGGGATTGTTGATTTTCTCGTTGAATTGTGAATTTTGTGTATATATATATATATATATATATATATATATTACATATTAGTGCTTGTCAGCTGTAGAGTGGGCTGACGTCCTTTCCTAGTTAGACACAGTTTTGTTTATAGGACTGTCTCTTTTGCTGGGAAGATGCCTTTTACTTCGCTGTAATCCCATTTGCTTTTGCTTTTGTTTCCTTTGCCATTGAAGTCGAATCCTCAAACATATCACAGAAGTCAGAATCACTGAATGCTTTGTCATTGTTTTTTTCAATATATTTCATGGTTTGGGGTTCTAACATTCAGTTATTTAATCCTTTTTCAGCTAATGTTTATACATGCTGTGAGACAGGTGTTCCGGTACAATTCTTTTTATCTGTGGATATCCAGTTTTTTCTACCCTGTCTATAGAAAACTTTTCTAATTGGTGCTATAATAAGGATTCATTTATAATATATGAAGCAATAAAATTCAGTGACATGTTTAGTAACTCTCTTGTGTACATCATAGTTATGAACAGAAACGATGAGATGAGATTTCTGAGGCAACAAATACTATGAAAATATCTGATTTCTTTGGATGAAAGAGGCAGTTTTCAACTACCGTGGAATGTGTTCAGTTTGATTGAGAGGCCAGTGGAATAAAGGTTCAGTATTTACTCATTGCACTTAAGAATTCTCGTGAATTCTGTCGATTGTTAAGATAACTCAGAAGCATTCTTAAATTTAATGAGTAAACCCTGAAGGACACTGTACAAGAATCCCTGAGCCTGCTTTCAAATGCATCAAGCAAAACTCTGATCATGATTTAAGAAATGATGTGATTTGTTATCTGCCTGTGTTTTTATTCCTTTGATTGCACTAGAATGTTCTGTCTTGTTCTCACTTGGCACCTAAACTTAGTTTTGCTCCTTGGTGATGGGGCTCGACACTGCTTGTTCTCTGCCTAGAGTTCTCTATATCCATGCGGCTATTTCCTCAACTCTTCTGGAGTGATTCTGAGTGTCCTCTCTGTATTTAGTCCTTTTGAAGCAGGCCCCTATATTAATCTCTTTCTGCATTTTATCATGTATCTTAAGTAGGCACCAGACCCCTTTTCCGTCAATTTGTTTATTCCCGCTTAAATAGCATATTGTGCAATTAAAGAATATAACTGTGATGCTCTTCTAGTCACAAACCTGCCATAGGGGAGGAGAAGTTATAAGTGAAAATTTATGGTGATTATCACAGATATAACTAAGAATTCCTGTAGACTATTCCATGTCTCATTATATTGTTTTTGTTTTGATTTGACTTTTTGGGTTACAACCATCAATGATCAGGGGTTATTCTGGCTCTGCACTCAAGAATTATTCCTTGCAGTGCTCAGGGGACTATATGGGATGCCAGGAATTAAACATGGGCAGGCTGCATGCAAGGCAAATGCCCTAACCACTGTGTTACTACTCCAGGCTCTCCATGTCTCATTATTTTCAACTAGAATATTGCAAGAAACATGATCTCTCCACCCTTTTAAATCCTTTCTTAAACTCAGAATGACATGGCCAGAATAGGTTTTTTTATAACATTTATAGAAACACTAGATTCGTAAAATAAGGCTTACAACTAAATATGAGATCAGGTTCCTGAATATGGAGTTACAGAGATTATTTTAAATATATATTTATGAGTTTTAGTAAATAGGTTATTTATATATTATGCTACGTTCCTGGGTGTCGGGAACGCCTGGGACCACATAAAAACATCTTGGGTGAAAGGGCTTACAAGTAGAAAAGCAATCATATCCCCATTCTTAACATCCTTCAGTGGCTTACTTGGACAAAACCTATGGTTCTTGCTTTGTCTATTATAAGGATGCACATAGATTCTTGTTCCTTTATCTCTTCTGTTTTATTGCTCTCCATCTAAGAAAGACCAAGTTTTTCTTTGGTTTTGCTGATATCAATTCTTCTTTAAGGCACAAAATTTCATACATTTACCTTCAGCCTTCTATTCTTAACCTAAATGTTACCTATTCAGAGATAGCATCCCTGAACATGCAAATAAAGTAGCTTTTCCCTGGTCTCCACGTGTGACACATGCTTCACAGCAGGCTCTGTGCTATGTGATTGGCTCATGGCAGTATGAAGCCAGGGGTTTGCTGTGAGGATAATAGTCATGAGTTAAGCTTCAGAATTAAGCTTCAGAGCTCACCCAGTTCATAAATCCTATTTACTACTTTTGGAAAAGCCATAAATGCTTTTTGCAAAGATGCTATATCTTTATAAAAGTCTTATTGAAATGTGTCCAGATATCCCTGGTTTATTCTTTATCAGAAAGACACTAACACCTCCAGGTATGCTAAAATTAAACCCAGGGGCATTTGTAATCTTTTCATTTTTTTATTTTTTAAAGATAAAACATACAGTTTAATTCTAGCCTGCATGTGTAAAAATTGTCGCCAGTTCATGACTGGTTATATGGCAATAAAGTTTACTGAGAATGAAAAACTTTCTGCAAAGATGAACACATATTTGTGCAGAGTGCTAAGCAGAGAGGTATACCACATCAGGAAGACTTGTAATAGCAATCAATCAGCTTAACAAATTAGGTAAACAGAAGATAAATTCCCATATTTCACCACATATTTGCGGCACAGTTTTTAAATAAGTCACCACAGTTTGTAATGAAGTTTATATAGTTGGTTGTAGTTCATGGTTTTGCAAAAGGCGATAAAATCTGTGATGATTATGCAGTAAAATGCAGTATTAATAAATACTAATTATTAATAGTATTAATAATTAATAAATTAGGTGTTCAAACATAATTTTACTAAGAATCTACTGCACGTTAAAATAATAAAATACATTCCTTCATCTATCAAATTGTCATAATCAAAAGGTAATATTACAGGGTAGAGATGTGGGGACTGGCTCTGAGATTTTATGTAGTTAAGGCAACTTGTCTTGCAAGTGACCGATCCAGGTTCATGACACTATATGTGGTTCCCATATCACTGAACACTAAACTGAGAGTGCCTTTGAGTACCAGCCAGTGTTTTCTGAAATCACACCCAAAATAAACATATATTTAAAACCATTGACACATCTAAGAATCAAGTACTTGGTTCTATATCATTAGCTAATAAATGCATTTAAATTTCCTGACAATATAAGTACTATACCATGGACAAATTTATATATTTCAGTGCTGTGGTTTGCAATGATGCATGTTTGATAACTGTAAATTGTATAATGGAGACATGATTGAATAAATTGTGCTACATCCATGTGAATCTCTTCACATTTTAATTTACAATGAATTAATGAAGAGGAAATGTGCATTACGTTGCACAAAAAAAAGATTGAGAAAGTTTGTACACAATATGATCTTTATAATAATGGATTGAAGAAACACATACTGAATGATGAGGGTAGTTATCCCAAGGCAAAGAGATGATATATTGTGTTTATTTTCTAGCTTTAACGTTCCATATTTTAATCTTTACATGAATGATGTGTATTATTACTGCATGTGACACGTCATATGCAGTAATAATATGCTCACAGTGCTTACTGCAGGGTATGAACACCGGAAGTTCTTTTACTAAGGAAGAGATATTTAGGGTACAAGCTTCTTGGTTATAGAATGAGATTGGGTCCAAGCAGTAAGAAGGCATGATAGGAGATATATGGAACTTGATGAATATGCCACTGCCTTTATCCGTGACCTTTTTCTGATATTTAGTGTGTTGTGTTATTAGCATGAAATTTAAAGATGCTGACAAGAATGTTTGAAGCAAATTTATGAATTATTAACAAAACTACAAGGGCAGAATCAAATGATTGAATGGAAACCATGGTGTTCCAGAGACCAATAACGAACACTAAATTTTAATGAAGTCCACAGTAACTCTGAAATGCATCATTTCATTTGCCGTTAACCTTTCTGATATGCTCCTTGCATATCAGAGTGCCATTCAGGACAAGGACAGGTGCCTGTTTCATTGAAATGAGTTGCTAAGTGAAAGATGGCGGAGAAAGAAACTCAGTGAGGACTATCCAGGATGAGATATGGAAGATTAGGGAGAAATTATTAGAGGCCGGATAGAAGCAGATAAGGAGCGTTTTCATAAGATTTAGTAATACTCCCATGAATGCTTCAGATAAAACACTTTCCTTTTAAAAAAAAAGACAATCAAAGTTTTAAAAGAATATATCTTTTACAGAAATCTGAGTAGGGTTATAATCAAATTATACCCAGTTTCCTTCCAGCAGTTAATGCCGATGAAACCCAGGTCATTTAAATTCTCCTGGGAAATTCTGCTAAGAGAGAAATTGTGCAGTGCAATCTAAGTAGGAACCCAACTCATCAAAACATGCAGCCTTCCAAAAGGATTTTTGCAACATCCTACAACATTTCAGGGCACACGATGTTTTCAATTTCTTCCCTGGACCAGAAGCAGGACATGCCGGTGACCTGGTAGTATGACAGAAGAATGAAAATCAAGTCACCAGCCCACACCCAACTGAGTCGGGTTGTTTTTCAGATGTTGAGCTGCCTCCAAGACTTCAGAGAACATGCTAGCCAACAGGAGAGGGCGACAGGGGATGTGCTGCTTCTTTTCTTCTACAGAAGTGGGTCAGGAGTCTGGAGGGTTTGTGTGACGTCTGAGATTAGGCTCTTCTCGGCCAAGACAGTGCTCAGGAAGTCTGGGGAACCACAGTTGATATTTCAGCCCATTGGGCTTGACTCAACAAAGGGTCCTCGATGCACTGCTGCTCTGGCCTGCAGAATTGGGGATGCCTGGACACAATCTAGTTCTCCAGAAACACCAAGACCATACACAGTTGTCCTAGAGGCCTTCAAACTCCACTCAGTATGCTTGGTCGATCACATGGTACCGGAATCTAACTCAATTCCACTGTACTAGCCCCAGCTCCAACCCATTTCTTCGACTGCAGCAGCAGCTTCTTAGAACTTGCGGGAGTTAAACCCACCTAACTCCCACTTTAGTAGGTCAGGAATATGGTGCACTTATGTGGTAACTCTATTTATGGGCTCCGAAGACTGAAATCAAGGTGGAGTGTGATGGTTCCTCCAGAGAGGCGGAAGGAAAGAATCTGCCACATCTTGTCCCGTTCTGGTGGGAGCACCAGTCCCAAGTGCCAGCCACAAAGAGGTTTTGGCTCCCAGAAACCTTTTCCACTGCATTTTTTTTTGTTTGTTTCTTAGGTGCCCACCAAGTACAAATGTTTGATTTCCCCTGTAGCTACAGAACTCAGGGTGCAATTAGGAAAGGGGCTCTTTCTTTCTTTCTTTCTTTTTTTTTTTTTTTTTTTGCTTTTTTGGGTCACACCTGGCGATGCTCAGGGGTTACTCCTGGCTCTGTACTCAGGAGTTACTCCTGGCGGTGCTCGGGGACCATATGGGATGCTGTGGAATCGAACCCAGGCTGGCACAGGCAGGCGCGTGTAAGGCAAATGCCCTACCCGCTGGGCTATCGCTCCGGGCCCAAAAGGGGCTCTTTCATGGATGACAATCCAGATAGTACAGGTGGTCTCCATCAAAAAAGTTAACTTAAATTCTAAATTCCTCTTCATCATGCCAGGTGACAGCCGTAGAAATTCCAAGGATTACAGCACAGATATGCTTGAGGACATGCTACTCACCCATAAAGGGCTGGGAGTGGGACATATTTCAGAGATTTTTTTATGTGCACCTGTGTCCAGGCACTGATTTTACAAATAGAAACGATTGACAAAATCAACCAATTTTGCTGTGTTTTGTGTCTTTTTGGGAACCACTTGGGGTGCAGGATTAAACATAGGATTTGAATGTTAACTTTACTAATTCAATCAGAGATACAGGATTTAAAAAAAGAAACAAAGTCTCCTGACATCTACTCTACCTCATTACTTGGTATCTTAACTAAACCAACAAGAAGTCAGATGATAAGAATTCAGTTGCTTGGAAAGGATTTTTACTTACTAAAGTCAAGCAACCAGGCAAATGTTGATAGCAAATATTTTATTAATATATTTAAAATATTTTAAAATATTTTATTAATATCTTTCGACACCCACCCTGCAGCAGTTTCTTCCTCAATCTGGCCCAGAACTCCATCCAGCCGACCAGCCCATCACAGCCCGGATCATCGACACCCACCCTGCAGCAGTTTCTTCCTCAATCCGGCCCAGGTATGCTTGTCCAGAGACTCTTAGACATGGGGCAGAGCGGTTTCTTGCTCTCCCTGTGCCCAGCCGTTCATGAGGCTGTCGGGAGGCATGGTGGGTTCCAGCCTTGGCCCACCACCCCGGCAGAACCTCACAACAAGCCAGACGACCCCCCCCCACCCACTCCATGGGCGCTGCCATTTTCCACATTTGGACTTCCCTCTCGTCAGAACTCCACCTAGCAGACCAGCCTATCACAGCCTGGCTCACGCGGCAGCAAGCGGCAGCGCAGTTCATCAATAAATGCTATATTTGGAGGTGTTTAAAGAGTATGCCTCCCTGCATGGCAAGCCTAGCAAGCTGCTCGTGTTGTATTTGATATGCCAAATTCCAGTAACAATTATATTAGGTCATTCCCATGACCTAATATAATGGTTTGAGGCTCTTTATGTTCCTGTAGCAAGTCGATGCCCTTGGCTCTACTGGCATTAGACAGGACATATGGAGATATTACTGGTGCCCGCTCTAGCAAATAGATGATCAACGGGAAGATCGTGATCGTGATCTTTCTGCCACAATTCCAAAGTATTTTCTGAATTAGTTTAACCTAGTAGCAGAGTTAGCATCCACTTAATTTTAAAGATTGAAAGCATCATTAGATTATAAGACCACTGCTAGAATTGCAGGCCAGATGAACTTGGATCCAGTATGATATTCTTCTCTAGCATCAAACAATTTAATATGCTCCATAAACAAGATCACTCAGCTAGTAAGCAAGAATTTAATAGCACATTCTATTAAATGGTGATGAAGGTCAAGTTGTATAAGATAGAAAAAGCATCAAACCCATTGGATTCCCAAATACATACAATCCCCATTGTAACAGGGATTGTTGTAACAATCCCAGTAACAGATGTGCTCCCTCAGAGTGAGATAGAGCAAAGACAAGTACTGCAAAATTCAAGAAAAGTTC
This sequence comes from Cryptotis parvus, assembly GCA_021461705.1. NCBI lineage: Eukaryota > Metazoa > Chordata > Mammalia > Eulipotyphla > Soricidae > Cryptotis > Cryptotis parvus. The sequence continues at coordinate 24,652 of JAJIBD010004648.1, read as the reverse complement.
AATCATATAGAGCAATATAAAAATATTTGCATGTGTTCAAGACAAAGAAAAACACACATACACAACCATACATATCTAGCCCAGAAAACCCACTGTGCAAATAACTATAGTTATTAACTGATGTTAACTCCAGGGATGATGAATGTTGGAACATTGTTATTAAAAGCATCTTTGGTTACAGTATAGAACTGCGTTGTTGCTTAGAAATACATGGAATGATCACTTTGCAAATGATGTTTGGATTAAATCAAACAGGTAAAAATGATTTTCTGAAAATTCATTACAAAAAAAGAGTGAAGTATTTTAAAATTCATTTTTCATATGAAGAGCATGCATGTTATAGAGAAAAATATGAATAACTGGGTCATTTCTTGAAGTATATACCTCTTTGGCTTGAAAGAATTGGCTTCCTCCTTATGAAAGCACTAGTGTAATCTTAATAAATGATTTACATTTCAAATAACTGCAGTCTAAAAGATAAATGGCATATACACAATATACACAGAATATATTGTTTTAGCTATATATAAATATATCTAGGTGCTAGAAATATATATATACATTTGAATCATAATCAGGGCATTAAAATAGTTTAATCATGGGAATTATGCAATTGTTGGAAGTATTTTACAGAAGAAGTAGACATGATCACATTTACATTTGAGAAAATCTTTGAAAGAAAGTTTCAAATTGAATTACCTGGGATAATGTTTGTGAAAAAGAAAGGTGGAAGGCTGTAATATAGTAAAGGTAGTATGATGTTGCCAGCAAGGTGTGGGGGTTTCTCTGGGCTCCTCCGAGGCTCCATCGAGATGGTGGACTCGGTCGGAAGTTGCTCTTGTGGTCCACGGAATGCAGGGGGTTCAACGGGGAAAGCTGGTTTCTGCTCTTCACAATCCACACTCTGCAGCAGGTAAGATCTCCACCCAGCAGACTAATCCAGTTTCCAGCCCGCAGATTAATCCAGTCTCCAGCCTGGCTTGTCAGAAACCCAGCCTACAAGGACCCACCATGCAGAGACCCCCCCTTCAGAGGAGAGTATTTCAATCGCAGGGAATGCTTGAGCCTAAGACACAGGTACACCTGGCAGAGCAGAAACCAGCTTTCCCGTTGTGGCAAGCAGCGGCAGGGGCAATTTACCTCCAAATTACCATAAATATTCTCCCCATCCCTCTGAGAGAGCCCTACAAAGTAATGAGAATATAGTGCCCGCATGGCAGAGCCTGGCAAGCTATCCGATGCGTGTTCGATATGCCAAATCCAGTAACAGAAATGTTTATTTTCCTGACCCCAAAAGAGCCCTTAATATGGCAGCAGTAAGAAAGGCAAACAAGCAGTGCCTGATAAAATTTCATGGCCATCCTCGGCTGCCAAAACAAAGAAGGACTAAAATGACTGTCTGTACTTTCAATGCACGTACGCTGGCATCGGAAGCATATATTGAGGATCTGATGCTGCAAGCGAAAAAGATCAAGCATGACATGATTGGTCTGACTGAGAGGAGGAGGCGTCAGTTGCATCATGCTGTATTTGACACCGGAGAAGAAATGTTCCTTGGAACATGCAACGAAAAGAGGCATTGGTGGCATTGGTGTCCTTGTCAACACGAACATGGCCTTAAACATTGATTCATTTGAATGCCTAACAAACCGAATAGGACGATTACACTTGAAGAGATGTGGCCCACTGCCAGCAATTTCTATCTTCATTGGCTATGCACCAACATCCACATACAAAGAAGATGAAATTGAGAAATTCTACATGGAATTGGAGGAGTTCTATAAAAAAAGATCACACCTTCTACAAGATCATTGTCGGTGATTTTAATGCCAAGATAGGACCAAGATGATCAGCTGAAGAACTCCACATCGGGACCCATGGCCTAGAATGGAACGAACAGGGTGAGAGACTATCTGAGTTCATCATGTCCACCAAGACCATTCATGGGAACTCACAGTTCCAGAAAGCTGAAGCCAAACGTTGGACATGGGAATCTCCTGGTGGACAGTTCCACAATGAAATTGACCACATCATCTTCAATCGACGGTTTTGTCTGACCGATGTAGCTGTCGTCCCCAAATTCCAAACAGGATCGGACCACCGTCTCCTTCGTGCAAAATTCTACTTCCCACAATGGGGAGAAAAGGCTGCAAAGTTTAAGAAGAGAACTCCCAGAATGACCACCAACTGGGAACTCTTTGGCACCATTGCAGCAACATGGGGAAGATACCATCATTGGCGACATCGATGAAGAATACAACCGACTGGTTCAGCACCTCCATGATTGTGCGAAGAATGCCAAGAGAGAGAAAGACACAAAAGGACGCCTGTCTTCAGAAACTCTCGAGCTCATTCGCCAATGTGGCAAGGCACGAGCCTCAGGAGACCAAATGCTAACATCCAAGCTTGCTAAACGGTGCAGAGAAGCGATAAAAGAAGACCTCAAAGACAGAAGAGCAGAAATACTGGAAGATGCAGCAGAAGCGGGAAAAGCATTCGCACTGCCCACCTGTCCTTTGCCAACTATAAGACCAAGATGACTGCCCTCCGACACCCTGATGGATCTATCACATCTTCCAGAAAGGCAATGGAGAAGATTATCCAGGACTTCTACTCAAATCTCTTTGATAGCCACATCCACCTGCCCACATACCAAATTCCACAGGATGGATATGTCATTCCCAACGTTCTCCCTTCTGAAATCCGACATGCCATCTCGTCGGTAAAGAAGGGAACAGCACCAGGCCCAGACAAAGTCAGACCCGAACACCTGAAGAATCTGCTGTCGGTACTCATCAATACACTAGCTCGGCTCTTCACACGCTACCTGTCCGAATGCAAGGTGCCCTCCCAATGGAAAACCAGCAGGACAGTTCTACTGTTCAAGAAGGGAGACATTCACGACATCGGCAACTATCGCCCCATCTGCCTGTTGTCCGTCATCTACAAGCTGTTTACACGAGTCATCCTGAACAGGTTTAGCAGAACACTAGATGAAGGACAACCATGCGAGCAAGCAGGCTTCCGGAAAGGATTCAGCACAATCGACCATATCCACACAGTAACCAAGCTCACTGAGGTTTGTAGGGAGTACAAGATGCCGCTTTGTCTCACGTTCATTGATTTACAGAAAGCCTTTAATTCTGTGGAGACTGAAGCAGTCATCGAAGCCCTAGCCAAACAGGGTGTTCAAACCCAATACATCAAGATGCTTCGTGGGCTGTATTACGGATTCACCACCAGGATCTCACCATTCTACAAAGAAGTGATCATTAATGTGAAAAGAGGGGTCGCGGGTGTCCTTCACAAAGCTCTTCAGCGTCACCTCGAGAACATCATGCAACAATTAGAATGGGAAGGAATGGGAGTGAAGATAGATGGTCGGCAACTACACCACCTCCGCTTCGCTGATGACATTGTTCTAATAACACCAAATATTAGCCAAGCGGCACAAATGCTGGCTGACTTTGACCGAGAATGTGGAAAGATAGGTCTACAGTTGAATCTAAAGAAAACTATGTTCATGAAGAATGAAGTAGTTCCAGAGGCCCCATTCACTCTCAATGGAACAAACATCTCTGAATGCAGTAGTTATGTGTACCTAGGTGGAGAAATCAACATGATGAACTACCTAAAACCTGAGCTGCGCAGGAGGAGGAGAGCGGCATGGAATGCCTTCAAAGGCATCAAAGAAATAGCTAAAAGGACAAAGAACCTCCGGCTCTGGGCACATCTCTTTGACTCCACTGTTCTCCCTGCATTAACATACGCCTCAGAGACCTGGGCCCTACTAAAGCAGGATGAGAATGCTATTCGTGTCTCCCAGAGAGGAATCGAAAGAGCTATGCTTGGAATATCACGCCTCACTCAAGTGAGAGAAGGAATCCGGAGTTCTCACCTCCGTCGCTATTCCAGAATCAGGGATACTGTCTCGTTTGCCAAGGCATCGAAAATCAGATGGGCTGGACATGTAATGCGATTTGGAGACAACCGCTGGACTAGAGCCATTACTGACTGGATCCCACGGGATGTCAAAAGATCACGTGGCCGCCCACCTACAAGATGGTCAGACTTCCTTGTCAAGATCCTGAAGGAACGTTTTGAGGCTCTTGGTATTCCTGAATCAACCAGATGCCATTGGGCTACATTGGCATGTGATAGGGTCCAATGGAAATGTTACTGGCGCCCCTCGAGCAAATAGATGATTAACGGGTTTCAAGTGATCAAGTAATCAAGTGATCAAGTGAAGTATGATGTTAACGTAATAGTAAGAAATAAAGATAGTGCTCATGGAAACAAAGGTGAAAAATATACAGGTCTTGTGGAACAATGTGTTTGACATGGGAGCTGGGGAATGGCGGGTAATCCATGATAGCCCCCAAGATATTGTCTTTTGCTTGGGTTCAGCGACATCCCACATGTCACTCTCAGAGGGAAGAAGACTGAAGGTGCTGGGGTTACCTGGGACTTGTTCTTCTCCTGAATCATTGATGAACCCTGCACACTAATTTCAAACTTCTGCTTCTTAGCTGATAGATCACTTGGTCCAATGATGTCATTAAAATCAAAGCACGTGTCCCATCACATCTAATTTAATGAAAAATCCTTGCCAAGTTCCAGCACATCAGAAGAGTCATGCAAAGTTGATATCAGGAGAAAATGTCAGAAAAATTCTTTGAAAGCTGCACCCCATTAGTACATTAAAATTCCACCTCCTACCCTCCGTCCCCCAAGGCCACTAGTAATGCCTGACCTACAGTCATGGCCGACTTGTGAAGTTTTCCCATTTATATATTCAGTCTTACCTCTGGCTCTGATAATTTTTAGGACTGTGTTTTATGTCAGACACTTAACATCTCCCAAACTTCCAAAATTCTGACATCCTTATCTACAATATCCTCTTAAATAAAACTTTACCTATGCATGTAATTAGACACTGATATTTGACTTTGCGATTTATGGACAATTTGTTTTCATTTGGTTTTGTTCTGGGGGGTCTTGGTTTGCTATTATTTAAATAAAGCAGTGACATTTCTCTATGGTGATTTTACAGTATAATTATATCTTCCACATTTAGGTGTTTAATGTGTCTGAAATAAAAAATAAAAACTGCTTCTCCCCCTTTTGCTAACCAGTAACCCTTGACTGTTCAAGGATTACTGTTCCCTTCTAATTTGGAATATTTTGTCCTACAATTATATTTCCAAATTATTACTACCACTTTTATGATGGGAACCACCAAAGCTGATATATACTTTGCATAATACATTCTTTAACAAAATTTGATTCCATTACTGATACCCAGAACTTCAGTTGAGCACCTGCATGCATTGAAATTAATGCACTTTCTGCCTTCTGGAAAGAGCTCTTTCAGAGTCACTGCCATTGATAGAATAAACTCAATGACGTAGAAGTAGGGGTTGAACACTGTCAATGTCTGGGTGCTGGGGTGGCCATGAGCAAAGCCTCAGGTTCTTATTAATAGAATGAAATTTCAACTGAGGAAAGTAGGTGGAGAAGGATATAGCCCCATGAAGGACAGAAAATATTTGATGGAGGTGTCAAGCAAATAAAACTATGTTTTAATGATGCTGGACTATATGCAGGTTTGGTGATGCTTTGTCAGTTCTGTGGAAGGTCTGAAATAGAAGAAGTCACTTACCCTAAAGAACTAAGAGATTTAGTCCCTTAAGTGCTGAGAAACTGAATAATGCTTTTTAGAACTGTAGTTACAAGACGGATGAGTCCATCTTCCCCATTTAAGCACAAATTCACCCTGGTGGAGGTCAAATACTTGAAGGACAACGAGGGAAGTGATATGAAGCACAGTGATTGCAATCTTGGATATATATTTAGAACCTAAAGACTTTCTAGATGTGTATTTCTTTTTGTCATTTGATTTTTCATAGTTTAGCTATAAGGAAAAGTGTTTATAACAAATTAGAATGTATAGAGTTATGAACACTAATTTGCAAACAAATATTCTAGGAACTGAAGAAAAGTTTAGCAAGAATGATGCTTACCTAGCTTTTGCTAACCTGGATTTGATCCCTGTGAATCCAAAACATCCTTTGAGCAGCTTTAAAAATGGTACTTGGGCAAGAGCCAGTAATAAACCCGAAGCACAACTAAGTGTGGCCCCCAAACAGAACAAAACAAAGTCTTGTGACAATCATGGTAGACTAAGTAAAGCAATTATAATTCACACATCATGACACATCAATCATGTTAACAGATGGTACTGTCCCAGTTGCAGACATGGACTAGTTATAAATCATTATTCAGTTCAATATATGCTATGACTGTCAATAGATTCTAGACAGACATACCTAGATAACAGTCAGCCATATGTATCTCTGTAGCAGTCTTTCCCTTCTTCCAACCCTATTTCATCTACCAGTGATGAATTAATTGCTTCTCAGATCCAACCCAGAATCAAACACCAAGGGATCATAACTCCAAAAGCTCTTGAAAAGGTCAACGTGGATCATGGTGGCTAATTGGAGCATTCCTATGTGGAAATGTGAGTGAAACCTAGCCACGGCTTTTATAGTAATATCAAAAGGGAGTATTAGCAAATATAGACAAGTATTTGACTTCAGAGCCAGCATTTGTTCTCCTCATCCCTGAGCATTCAACTAAGTAGAAGTTAAGACATCAGTGTGGGTGATCTCAGCTGTCTTTAGAGAGCTGTTGGTAAAATATGCTGCCAAGCCACACTCAGGAGAATTGAACTTGCACTCCAGAGTAAAAAGGAGATAGGAAATATGGCAATTGGCCAGAGTCAAGATTACAGAAGATTCAAAACAAAAAAAATAGAATTGGGTTTTAAGAGGCTGACAACATTTAAGTGGTCTTTATTTTGAAATCCATCCACAGGCATTATTTGAACCAGGAACTTGAAAGAAGAGAGATAATTTGTAGCTGAAAGAATATGTGTGCCAAAGTTGAACATGGCAACCAGAAGGCATGGAATCGATAGAGAACAAGTGTTCAAAGCAGGTGAATATTTTTTTTTCTGTGCAAATAGAAGCAGTCACCCGGCAATGTAAATGACTGAAGGCTGCAATTAGCATAAAGAGTTTTTAGATGTTGTTAAATGATCAGAGAGTGTTTGAAGGAGTCATGAAGGTTTGATCATTTTAAGGACGAGACACAACACTTACATATTTTGAATACAATTTATGGTCATTAATTAGTAATTAGTAGAAAAAGTTTCTCACTCCAGGGAAATGAATAGAAATACATCACTTACTGTCCTTATAGTATAAAATCTCCTATGTAACCTTATTTAGCTTGTAGCAGATTTAATTTCTTGTTTCTCCCAGTAACCAGTGTTAGCCTAAACCTTTATGCTTTACACTCTTGTATTTACACAATGATATAAAACAACCTTAAGAAGTAAGTATTCAAACATCATTAAATATTTAATACTTAAGGGATATTAAAAGTTAGCTTTGTGTTCTGTAAAAAAAGCGTTAAGGAAAACAGCAAAAACTTATTACAACTAGAGTAGCAGATCTGCACCAAAGTAAAAGAATCAGAAAATAAATTCGTGATCTCAAGGAACACAATGACTAAAAAAAAAAAAATGTGCTGATTGTTTCCTGCAGGTAAACTGCTTTTATTGACAAACATATAAACTCCCTACAGGTGGTTTTGAAAATTACAGGAAGAAGATTACAGTGGCCAATAGAAACGATCATCACTGAGATTGTGCTTTTGAAGAAATGGTGACTAGGTGAAGACAAGAAGACTAGGAGCGGTCTAATTAATAGTTCAAAAAATACAGCAAAAGAATCCCAGAACAAGAGCTCCTCTAGGACCCTGATTTGAAATGCCCTTTACCCTCCTCCGCTTTCACTGGACATGAACTGTGTCTTACAGTGGTCCAGGCCCTGAATCTGTTCCATGTAAGTAAGTCATGTCAGAGCTGGAGCTATGGTATAGTGAGGCGTGAAGTATTTGCTTTGCATGCAGCCAATCCACGTTCAATTCCCAGCATTTCATATGGTCCCCCAAGCTCAACCATTAGTAATTTCTGAGTGCAGAGTCAGGTGCAACCCCTGAGCATTGCCATGTGTGACCTTCCAAAGAAATCATGTTCTGTTGGAGCGGTTGGGTGATTTCCCTACTCCTTTGGGATCTTCTTGGGGTCTTCTAGATAAACTCAGGTGTTCATAGCAGATTCCTAGAAGAAAATAACCATATTTTGTTTCCACCTGACTCCACTAGGTTTAGTGAATTATTCTCACATGAGGCCTGTTTCTACAAGGGTCACTGTGAGACAAGGGACCCTGAGGCCAATTGAGTCAACTTGGAGATCCCAAGACTTAAGAATGAGCTGAAGATTCATTTGTCCTTGCCTTAAATCTTTATCTTTATGTTATTGAATAATCTTTGCTCCACCTTGGAACAGTCCAGGAAAATGTGGGGTTTTGTTTCGTTTGTTTTCCACTGAATAGCTATTTGATAGACTGTTACAAAGCTGTTCATTATAGAGTTTCAGTCATAGTGTTCCAACATTCATTCTTCCACCTGTGCACACTTTCCCAACACCAATCACCATTGTGCCCATTTCCATCCCACTGCCCCATAATCTTGTCTCTAAGGTAGACACTCTTCTCTCTCTCTACACTACACACACACATATATATATATATGTGTGTGTGTATATAGATATAGATATATGTATATATATATATATATATATGCCCTCAGTACAAAAGAAACTTATCATCTTACTCTGTGTCTAGGTGAAGTTCTCTACCTCATCAACCATAGTGACCCTTTTTGAGCAAGCAGCAGGGAACTCCCCAGATTTAACCCCTGCTTTTTTGGGGTTGTTTTAGAAATCACAGTCATGTGAATTTTCTCTATAGGTGCCATTCATTTTATTTTTTCCTTTGCTACCCTGCAGGGATCTGGGGGAGGTTAGGGTCACTTCAGGGGATGCTCCTGGTTCTGTCCTCAGGGATCACTCCTGGAAGCACTAAGGACCTTGTACCTCTGGGGATCAAATGGGTTAGCTACATGTGAACAAATAACCCCTGTAAAAGGGTGCAAAGCAGGTGACAATCCCTGTACTGTCGCTGCTCACACAGGTAATTATGTTGTGATTGCTAAGATGCAGGTGGGGCTGTTTCCCTGTGCTCTGACAAGGCTCTGGTGGTCACTGCTTCCCAGGTCCAGGAGTTTCTAGGACCCTTCACTCCACAAGCCTCGGCAGCATTTATTATAGGGGAAGTCTCCTTTAGGCAGTATATATTATGGGGGAGAATATTTTAGATGGTCTATATTATGAGGGAGTCTACTTTAGATGGTATATATTATGGGGGAGTCTACTTTAGGCGGTATATATTATGGGGGAATGTATAGTTTAGATGGTATATATTATGGGGAGTCTAATTTAGGCATTTTGAGAAAAGTCTTTCTGATTATTCTGGAGAAGGCTAATCTTACATCTTCAAGATATTTTCATTTAAATTTCAAAACAAATGTTTTTCAGAAAACTGGAGGGCAACGGGATAAGGAACAAAAGCCACCACCTGCTATTGGAAACTCTGCTCTGTGACAAGGCGTAGCAATTTAATTATCCATGTTATTCATACAGACAGAAATGCAAACACACATTTAAGTATAAAGCTGGGATATTATTCGATGATTTGTAAAGTATTAGCTAACTGCCACTAGTAATTCACATCTAATAATGCTTGTATCCCCTCAAACATGTCTGAACTCTTGTTAAATGGTTTTGTAGATTCTTGTTCAAGAATTACATACAAGTTGATCATGTGATGGGTAGAAAAGGATTTTATTTAACTAGTATTTTTCAATCTAGTGAAAGCAGTTAAGTATTAGAATCAACAGTACTAATATTTTATTGTATTAGATGCAATATTGAATTATAGTGTATTGAATATCTTGAAATATATCGAATTAGATGCTTTAAGATCCTTGTTTTATATATATACAGAAAGATATATATATGTAAACATAATTACTTTACAAATATCTATACATATATATTTATACTGCCCCTCCAGGTGTTGCAGGTATGGCTGCAGTGCCCGGCAGCGTTGGCAGGTGGCAGACTGGAGATAGGCTTGTCTACACCCCCAGGCTCTGCCCCATGGACCCTGGATGATTGATAGTTTGACATAGTAAAAGACTGGGCCTTCTGGGATGAATCCAAGCCACGGCAGAGGCAGGCAAGTTACCCATGGCGTATTTGATAAGCCAAAAACAGTAACAATAGTGGACCTCATTCCCAACGAATGGAGACATTATTGGCGCCCACTCTAGCAAATCGATGAACAGAGGGAAGACAAGTGACAAGTGACAATTGATAAATCTATACATATAAATATATGTGTGTATATATAATATGTCTGAAAGGTAAAAGAGGAAGGCAATAAACAGCTTGTGAAAATGGGCATAATATGCACATGACCTGGAAATAGAATAATACTAAATAATTTACTGTTCCTGCATTGGAGTTTCTTTCCATATGTTTATATTATTTGTGTGTATTCTGACCTATATTATACTAAATTTCATTTCTTACAGTTCATGCTTATAGAGACCTATGTTCAACCATACACTTAAATTGGTTTGATACAGTTTTGTACAGGGGCATCAATTGAACAGACTCCAGAACTTGCACATGAATAAAATTAATAAATTAGTAGGCATATGCCCGAGTCCTTGATTTTATGGGAGTCTCAGAATGTTTGAATAACAGAGTCGGATCATTCAGAGCAGTGGCTCTCAAACTTTGGCTCTTTGGAATCACTGGAGGGCTTGTTAGAGGAATTGGGCCTCGTTCCCAGAGTTTCTGACATATTAGGTCTTTGCACAAGATGCAATGTGAGAAATGTTGAAGCAAAAATTTGCATCTTTCTGCTAAGTGACCCAAGATTGCTAACTACTAGTTTAAAAAGGATAGAAAGAAACTTTTAAAAGTATTTAGACAACGACCTATTCTGTGAAAGAACACCAAACAAAAGTTACTGATTAGGGTAAAGTAACTGAATCTGTGATCGAAAATAATTTCACTTTAATGAATAGTGCACAGTGTTTCATTCTTCCCCATTAGGGTTGGACAATATGATTATGAGTGTATCATCAAAATATTTCTTTGCTATAATCAGTGCTTCTTGGTGATGAGTTGACTAGAACTAATTTGTTGAAATCAGCACAAGAGAATGAACCAGAAACCCAAGTGGTATTATACTAAGCCTTTAGTCACTATGGGAAAAACAAAAGGAAGGAGCCCAGTTTGGCCCAATGGGAAAAGTATCTACCTTTCAAATCTAGGCTCAAAGTTGATCTCTTGTTCCACTCATATACGCTGATTATGGTCCCAATATGCTGTTGGAAACACGGTGATCCATAATAAAGTGTGCAACCTTGGGGACACAGTTACATGTGTGCAATCAAAATAAATTAAGTATGCAACCCAGTGAGCACTAGGGCTGAGTGTTCAATACTGCAACTAGGTATGTGAATGCCACAGTCAAGTGTGTGAGCACAGAGCCAGGTAGATCAGTGACCCCTGGTCATCACCTCTACAGCAGCAACAAAAGGAAGAGAAGGGAAGAGAAAGGGAAAGAAAAAAGATGAAAAATGACTGATTAATTTGTGCCAGTCCCCCTGGAAAGTTTTCTCCTTCAATTCCTAAAAAATTTATCCTTGTATGACCTTTTATCTGAGTTATCAACATCAGGCAGTACACGACTGAAGACAGATATTATGTAACACTGAAAATAGTTTGAGAGGCAGAAGACAAACAAGCCATTTTCTTATGGATTTGACCATGACCTAAATGTTGTGTCTATTAAAATAGGAGTTGAGATAATGGAATGAAATATGCATGGTTCTCTGAGGGCAAATATTAGTGTGAAAGGTTCCTGGAGTTATTGTGAATTTCGGTAATGTATTTTTTGTTTACAAACTCAGCACATCAAATTATGAGGGTATGTCAATGAAAATATAATGCAAAATAAAGATAACTAGAGAAATGAATTATTTCCTTTGACCAAATAAAAATTGAACTATGAGTTAATAATCAAATAAAGCAAATGCAAGGCAGACATATAATATTTAAAGCAGGAAAACAATATGCAACTTATAGAGATCAATGCAAGGAAAACAATTTAAAATCTAATGATGTAAAATCCTAAACAATGTGCAATTAGGAAGTTTATTGTTGGTTTACTGTTATCACTGGATTTCTGTCTTGCTAGACTTGTCATGATGGATTCTATAGCCTGTGGATTTGTCTTCATTTTATCATAATCATCAATTCCTTCTCTAGTATAGTGAAGGAAAATAGCTTATAGTAATTTTGGTAACTCCAATTCAGATATCTGAGACCTACTATAGATATTGATATTCTAGCTTAGCTAGGCCATAAACAGATTTTTCGTGCTAATTATTAACTCGGATACATTTGCCTGGCCTACATGGGAATACATTCAACTAGGGAAAACACTAAACTATTCAACTTTAGTAATTAAGAAGATAATCAATGCCTTGGAACAAATACTAATGAGAGTTTTGCAAAGAGATTCAAAGCTGGCATCTGGACAAATGTATGGAGGTATGGTGCAAATGTTCACTATAAAAACTGTAGCAATGCCAATGAATAAATTTCCCATCTCTGTAAAAAGAGAAGCTCAACCGGTGCGGCATCCTCAATTGAATTTATTTATACCTCGAGCCTGGGGAAATATAATAAACATAGATATACTATGTGTAGAAGTGGATTGTTCTGGATTTCTCTTTGACGGCAGGATTGAGGGAAGTCATCTCTTCCCTCAAACTAAAGGTTCTCTTGGGTGCTAATGACTGTTTTACACGTGTACAATATAGATAGATAGACAGACAGACAGATGGACGGACGGGTGGGTGGATGGACTGATGGAAGGAAGGATACATGTACACATGGATGGATAGACTCATTGACAAATATAAACTGTTAATTTTCCTGTTGATTTTGACCAAAACCCAGAAAACAATGAGTTCTTGTACACAGGATGGTACACAGGTATTAGTCATGACCTTCCACCTGGAACAATAAGAAATCCAAACAAATTTACAAAACAACTATTCTCGTGATGTTTGACATGAGGCAGAGAAAGACAGTAATTCTGAGAGAGACACAAATAGATAATCCCCGACAAAGTTCATGTATTTTATCAATATGTGAACTATAAAATTATCAAATAAAACTGGTTAAGACCAAATGACAATTACACCAGAATATCATTCTATGTGTATTTAAATGTTTAAAATTAAAGACTGATACTGCTAAGTATTGGTGAGAATGCAGACTCCCTGGAATGTTTATATACTATAAGAGTAATAAACAATTGCATTACTACTAGTGCAAATTTTAAATATGTTGGAAGATTCTCATAAATGTATATATAGATTTACCACATGATACAGCCAGTTTACAGTTAAAGAAAATAAAAGTAAATGTTCATACAAATATTTCTTATACAAATGCTCATACTTTTATTTTCCAGAGTAATTGTTTCAATTACTGGAAACAACACAAATGTCCACACAAATAATTGTGGTATATTAATTAAATGACATTACACTTAGCGATAAAAAGAAGAAACTGGAGAACAGTTTAATACTTTTGCAAAATGAAAAAGCTTGATTTTAAAGCACATATAATTTTGGATTCCTTGTATATAAAATTCTTGAAACTCAAATAAATCTATAATGACTGAAATCAGGTCAGTGGTTTCATCTAAATGGTAAATTTGTGAAAATGTATTGTATGCTTTAGTGTGCGGGACGCCGCAGGGGTCCCCCGACTGTGCCAGGACAGAAGTTCTCTTCTACCTACAAGGACGCCAGGGGAACAGATGAAAACTCACTAGTCCAGTGAAGTTCCAAAAAGGCTTTTAATAGTACATTACATGGGAATCTCCTGGTGGACAGTTCCACAATGAAATTGACCACATAATCTTCAATCGACGGTTTTGTCTGACTGATGTTGCTGTCGTCCCCAAATTGCAAACAGGATTGGACCACTGTCTCCTTCATGCAAAATTCTACTTTCCGCAATGGGGAGAAAAGGCTGCAAAGTTTAAGAAGAGAACTCCCAGAACGACCACCAACTGGGAACTCTTTGGCACCATTGCAGCAACATGGGAAGATACCACCATTGACGACATTGATGAGGAATACAGCTGACTGGTTCAGCACCTCCATGATTGTGCGAAGAATGCCAAGAAAGAAAGACACAAAGGATGCCTGTCTTCAGAAACTCCGCTCTCATTCACCAAGGTGGCAAGGCACGAGCCTCAGGAGACCAAATGCTAATGTCCAAGCTTGCTAAACGGTGCAGAAAAGCGATAAAAGAAGACCTCAAAGACAGAAGAGCAGAAATACTGGAAGATGCAGCAGAAGCCGGGAAAAGCATTCGCACTGCCCGCCTGTCCTTCGCCAACTATAAGACCAAGATGACTGCCCTCCGACACCCTGATGGATCTATCACATCTTCCAGAAAGGCAATGGAGAAGATTATCCAGGACTTCTACACAAGTCTCTTTGATAGCCACATCCACCTGCCCACATACCAAATTCCACAGGATGGATATGTCATTCTCAACGTTCTCCCTTCTGAAATCCAACATGCCATCTCGTCGGTAAGGAAGGGAAGAGCACCAGGCCCAGACAAAGTCAGACCCGAACACCTGAAGAATCTGCTGTCGGTACTCATCAATACACTAGCTCGGCTCTTCACACGCTACCTGTCCGAATGCAAGGTGCCCTCCCAATGGAAGGACACAAAAGGACACAGCAGGACAGTTCTACTGTTCAAGAAGGGAGAAATTCACGACATCGGCAACTATCGCCCCATCTGCCTGTTGTCCGTCATCTACAAGCTGTTTACACGAGTCATCCTGAACAGGATTAGCAGAACACTAGATGAAGGACAACCATGCGAGCAAGCAGGCTTCCGGAAAGGATTCAGCACAATCGACCATATCCACACAGTAACCAAGCTCATTGAGGTTTGTAGGGAGTACAAGATGCCGCTTTGTCTCACGTTCATTGATTTACAGAAAGCCTTTGATTCTGTGGAGACTGATGCAGTCATTGAAGCCCCTAGCTAAACAGGGTGTTCAAAGCCAATACATCAAGATCCTTCATGAGCTGTATTACGGATTCACCACCTGGATCTCACCATTCTACAAAGAAGTGATCATTGATGTCAAAAGAGGGGTTCGACAGGGTGATACCATTTCACCAAAACTCTTCAGGGCCACCCTCGAGAACATCATGCAACAATTAGAATGGGAAGGAATGGGAGTGAAGATAGATGGTCGGCAACTATGCCACCTCCGCCCCGCTGATGACATCCTACTAATAACACCAAACGGCACATAGCCGTTAGCCAAGCGGCACAAATGCTGGCTGACTTCAACCGAGAATGTGGAAAGATAGGTTTACAGCTGAATCTGAAGAAAACCATGTTCATAAAAAATGAACTAGTTCCTGAGGCCCCATTCACTCTCAATGGAACAAACATCTCTGAATGCAGCAGTTATGTGTACCTAGGTCGAGAAGTCAACATGATGAATGACCTAAAACCTGAGCTGCGCAGGAGGAAGAGAGCAGCATGGAATGCCTTCAAAGGCATCGACGAAATAGCTAAAAAGACAAAGAACCTCCGGCTCCGGGCACATCTCTTCGACTCCACCGTTCTCCCTGCATTAACATACGCCTCAGAGACCTGGGCCCTACGAAAGCAGGATGAGAATGGTATTTGATTCTCCCAGAGAGGAATCAAAAGAGCTATGCTTGGAATATCACGCCTCACTCAAGTGAGAGAAGGAATCCGGAGTTCTGACCTCCATTGCTATTCCAGCATCAGGGACGCTGTCTCGTTTGCCAAGGCATCGAAAATCAGATGGGCTGGACATGTAATGCAATTTGGAGACAACCACCACTGGACTAGAACCATTACCGACTGGATCCCACGGGATGTCCAAAGATCACGTGGCCGCCCACCTACAAGATGGTCAGACTTCCTTGTAAAGACCCTGAAGGAACAGTTTGAGGCTCTTAATAATTTTGAATCAACCAGATGCCATTGGGCTACATTGGCATGTGATAGGGTCCAATGGAAATGTTACTGGCGCCCGCTCGAGCAAATCGATGAATAACGGGATTCAAGAGATCAAGTGAATAGTACAAAAGCTCTTACACCGCACTCCAATATAATGAACAATCTCTAGCTCTGGTCCGAACTTAGACCATACAAAAGAGCCTAAGTTTCCCACCAAAGAGAGAGGGATCTCACCCGAGATGAGTCCTACCCAGAAGAAGGAGCAAAAGGCCGAGGAACAAAAAAGACAAAATCCAAAAGCAAAATGCTGCGGAGCCAAAAGGCACAGGAGCAAAAAACCGAGCACTGAGGAGCCAAAAGCGGAAGGGGCCTCAAGTCAGTCCCCTTATATACACCAAAGTAATCCAGGGAGGGTCCTGTCAACAAAGAACCCTAAACAAATGTAGAAGAGCAGCGCCACACACCCTATTGCAGGGATAAACAAAGGTTAGCCAAGGACTAATCCTGAGATTACCTCTTATGTAAAACACTGGAGAGAGAGAGAGAGAGTGGGCTGATATAAAGTAATACATCTTAACTTCATGAGCTTCATGTAATCTAGATGGTATCCACAAGGTCCTTATTATCTGCACCAGGGTAATTCTGAGTATCTTGTTCTCGTGTACTGAAAGGGTCACACTCACCTGCTTAGAGCAAACTAGTATGATCCTTCCTATATTCTTCCTATAGTCTCAACGTAGCCAGGGTAATAGTCTCCTGGTAAATTCTAACTGTCCCACGCTGGGTGCAGTGGGTATAAAAAAGGAGCTGTGCCCAATCTAGAAAATATAGAAGTATTACTAGATGTATAAGTCAGAAGTTATTCAATCAAGGTGACTTCTGTAACTGCCACACCCTCTAGCAGTGTTTACATAGAAGAGAGGTCTTATTAGAATGAATCTTGACTTAAATATATTAAGCTGTGACTGGGCAAAACCACAAAGCTCCCTGATTAGCTAGATCTGTCATCCAACACTTTACTATAATTATATTATTAATAAATCTGTAAAAACATAGTTTTGGGAATTGGAAGTAAAGTCCATAAAATTACATTGTGACATACTTATCTCTCCATTGTCTCTCTCTCTCTCTCTCTCTCTCTCTCTCTCTCTCTTTCTCCCTATTTCCAGTCTGGACAGTACTCAGAGGTTTCTCCTGGTTCTATATTCAGGCATAACTCCTGGCAGTCCTCAGTTGGTAGCATGTAAGGCAATGTGGCGGGCAAGGCATGTAATGCCCTACCCACAGTACTGTCGTTCTAGCCACACATTTCTATCTCCATTGGAAAAGTCAACTTGTGTGGCAGCCAAGGACAGGGGGCAAGTGGTGTGTATACACACTATAGGAATCCAAAAAGGGTTCATCCTTAGACCAGATGTTAGAGCCTCCAGTTCTACAGAACTCCAAAATCCTATCTGTTCCAAAAAACTGTTTTTGGATTCATAAAATGAAGCCTTCCTTTATGGCTGAGAATGTGGATCTAACTTTTCAAAAGGAAATTACATCACACAACCTGAAGGTTTTGGAGAGTTAATAGGAGAGAATTACATCCAAGTATCCCTTCCATTTTTTCCATGTGACACCTCCATTACTGTGCATCACCAGCTGTGTGAGGAAGTCAGGCATTCCTGGGAAGTTGCAAGGTTTGATGGTAGCACAAAAATCCCTTTGCTTCCATTGTTTCAAGCCACTGTATTAAATTGTGATGCTGAAATTCTCAGACCTCATTACATTGCAGTGTCACCGAATTTGAATTCTCTCATCTGATTGGAGTCCTCCTCTTTGAAAAGTTTTTACAAAATCCCCTATTTATTTTGGGGAACACTTTGTGGCAGACTGAACAATGGGGGAAGAGAAAAAAATCTAATATTGTATGGCTTGTTTAACACCTAAAAATATTTTGAATATTGCTGAGAATATAGTAACCAGTAAGATTAATTTTCACCATATATTAGCTAACTAAAAAGCAGCAAATGTAAACCTGGACAACCAAATAGAGTTTGTAGATCAAATCAGTTCAGTTCAAATGAGACCAGAGTCCATATAGCTTAAAATCAACGGAGTCCATGATGTTGCTCAGTGGATTGAGTATATGCTTTGCACGTGGGAAGTGAACATTTAATTCCACAGGTGGACTTCTGAGAAGCATGGAGAATGATTGAAGCCAAGCAGAAAAATGAAAAATAAAAAAATTAAAAATCCATGAAACTGTATGTAAAATCAAAGCAATTGAAAACCAACTATTGAGATTAATGTGCTCATGACATGTGACCCTCTAATGTGATGTCATTTATTTTAATAGTTTCCTAAGATAAATCTGTGCCTTTCAAATTATGCTTAAAACAGGATTATAGGTCTTTTGCATTAAAAAATATGACAAGAAATCTTTCAAAACGATAGGAAGAAGGGAAGATAAAGGTTACCAATAGGGAAACAAAACATGCACTGTGTTAAGAAACAATTTCAATCATTCTTACTAAGCAAATACAGGTGTTGGTACTTGTGTTGGTAATCACTATAAAGGAATCCTTCTTCTCAAACCCCAAACAATTTCACAACAAAAATGTGTAAACCAGTTTCATTTCAGAAATGAAGGGAATAAGATGAATAGGGACCAATCCAGTCCTTGAGGATGAGGAGAGACCAGGCCCTGTTTCTGAAGAACCAGACCTCAGGCATACAATGACTAGTACAATGAATCATGTCTTTTATAACAGTAAGGAAAAAGGCATTGTGAGTCTTTCCCACATATTTTATAAATAAAATATTAAATAAGCAAAAACAAAAGAACATCCACCATGATCTTTGCTCAATTAACCCTCTTGACATTATTTTTCCAGGGAATGTACTTGAGATGGCCAAAGTAGTTGGCTTCTAAGAACAGATCTCTTTATATGACCAAAGCAGGCTGATTTGAAAAATCTTAAAAATCTTACTCTTTCCCATCAAATTAACGTTTAGCTGCCCCTTCTTTTTTATGTACAAACATCCTTGTTCTAGTGATCTGAGATCTCAAACGTGCTTTCAAGTTTATGCTTGAATTTATGGACTGTGATTTACTTTAAGTAGCAGGTATCAAGTACAAGGAGCTGGTAAGATCGATAATTTCTCCTGTGCATTGTTACCGATTACCCAAGTGTGAATTTACTTTCCTGGAGAAGCAGTTAGATTCGAGTGTTAAAAATTACATCCCAAATCACCAGTGTAACTACTGTTGCTCTTCCTAGTTATACGGCAGTGACGTGACATTCCATAGTGACCTTTCACAAGCCGTATTGTCCAAGTTTGTTTCTGCCGGTTTACAGCTTTCTCAGTTCTTGTTTCAGTCCTGTAGATGACGCAGACATTCATAATTCAGCCCACACCTTAGTAATTCAGCCCACATTTCTAATATTTGATGTTAAGTTCATTTCAGGAGAAAGGACAAACATCATTGATAAATCCAAAAGATCATACATTCATTGTATAAATAAGGCTAAATTATAAATTTGTTCAAGTCATGTTATCTTCTGACTATTTCTTATCTGACAGTTTTGAAGAAACTAGAACTCTGAATTGACAAGACATTTTTACTTAATACTTACTTTTTTGGAAGTCTTGTTTGAATTATCCCTGATGAAGAATCACCTGTCCACAAAAAAAACACCCATAAAGATGAATATTCCTGACCTCCTCTAGGTCTTATTTACATTAATAAATATATGGTAAGCTGTAGTATTACAAAAATTCTGCATTTATGCTCTAATAAGCCATGTTTTCCACTAATAATCCCACTGAGACTTTAGTATAATACAATAGAAATCACTATCACTATCACTATCTTCCCGTTAATCATCTATTTGCTAGAGTGGGCACCAGTAATATCTCCATATGTCCTGTCTCATGCTAGGAGAACCCAAAGGCATCGCTTGCTCCAGGAACATAAAGAGCCTCAAACCATTATATTAGGTCATGATAATGACCTAATATAAATGCTACTGGTATTTGGCATATCAATTACTACACGAGCAGCTTGCCAGGCTTGCCGTGCGAGTGGCATACTGTTGTAGTCACCTCTAAATAAAGCATTTATTGATGAACCGCGGGCCGCTAGTGGCCACACGAGCTGGGCTGTGATAGTCTGACAAGAGAAATAATGTGTTTAATGTTTATCTAATAGAAAAAATATAACAGGAAATATTTCTTACCACCTTTGGATTCTTCTTAAACTGATTCTTCTCAAGCAATCAAATTAACATTAAATAAGTAGGAGACAACAACCTTCTGCCTTCTAAATGTTTTCAATTACATCAATTCTAGAGTAAAAAGGACGAAGCAAGAGTTTTTTGCTGAGTTGGGGGATGGGCGTAAAGACTGGAGTTCCCAGGAGAGAGCAGAGGTATCATGTGACAGAATTTCAATTCTCCATAGACAGTGAGACATAGATAGATGCCGAGAAATTGATCCTCCCATAGAGATAATTTTGAGTCTGGTGATCAAATATCCAGGTTTGTGAAAGAATTTATTTTCATGGTTATTAAGAAGGGATTTAGGCAAAATTAATTAAAGGAATAAGACTTCGGCTTGCATTAATTGAGAATTGTAGCTTTACTCTTTTACAGTGGTATTTTATAACCATATCACCCTTTAGCTTCAAACAGGAAGCTTTACTACCCAATACTCATCATTTCTTCCTTTAAAGAAAGCAATAAAAAAAAAAACCTTTGTGGAGGCTGGGCAAGGTTCCATCTTCTGAAAATACTCTAAACTGGCAAAGGGCCCTTGTACATGGTGGAAGAAGAGAAAGGTTAAAAGATCATGTAGATATATCCAAGGGGTAAAAAGGAATGGCCTGTTGTAGTATTGAAGGCACTAAATGAACAAGTAAAGACTTAGGGTTCTAATAGGGGGGACCATAATGGAGCTTATGAGTGGACTCCAGAGAGAAGGAAGCCATGGAAACAAAGATCATAGGGAAGAGCAGGAGAAACACAATTTTGTGGCATGGGATAGAAACCAATAGTCTAGAGTATCTTGGATGTTATCGGATGGTTGATCTATCTCATTAATCCCAAAATAAAAGTATTCACTGATTTATAAACTCAGGTAGCAGCAGGGTGTTGATGTCACTGGTGAGGTTGGACCCTGAGCGAGTAGAACACCCACAAAGTAGGTCAAGTAGAGCACCCACAAAAGAGTCTCCAGGAACCACTTTGGGGGAATAGTTCTGCTTTATTAGGTACAATAGGGATATTTAAACTGGGAGGAAGTAGGGTGTGACCTCTGTGTGAGAATCAGGTAGGGTATGGGAAGGGATGAAAACAGGGTTGTCCTTAATCCTATCAGGTAGAGCACACAGGGGGTGAAACAGGGTGTCTGCTCAAATGTTTAGCTACAGCAGGGAGAATACCAAGGTCCCAAAGGTTTTGGAAAATTACAGCTGCAAGGACTTAAGTGGTTGTCAGAGTTATTAGTGGGGCTTGGCAGAGGACCTAAGAGAAGGGTTAAATTGTAATGACGCATCATGATAGGCCTGTGTGGGATGGACCAGATCCTTCAGATCAGTTATAGTGCAGTATTGTTTCTTTCTGGGTAGTGTTAGAGAGCGGAAACAAAAGCTGATGAAGAAATCTGGTCTCCATTTGCTAGATAAGAGAGGAGAGACCAAAGCAAGAGTGTAGACACCAAGAAAATTCAGAGGTGAGAGGAGGAGAAAAGGAGAGGGGTTGAGTATGGCAGTCAATGGGGACCCTTTTCCTGCTGAAGTAGCCATGGAATAAGACCCAGCATGGGGGTGGCCTGCATGTGACCTGCATGGTCACAAGTGGGAATTATTGGGCCGAGTGATAGCCCAGTGGTTAGGGCGTTTGCCTTGCGGGCCGGCCTGTGCCGGCCCGGGTTCGATCCCCGGCATCCCATATGGTCCCCGAGCACCGCCAGGAGTAATTCCTGAGTGCAGAGCCAGGAGTAACCCCTGAGCATCGCCGGGTGTGGACCCAAAAAGCAAAAAAAAAAAAACAAAAAAAAAACAAGTGGGAATTGTTGAATGTGTAGTTCTCAAAGAATAAAAGACTTTCAGTGTCAACTACAAAATTGACCAAAAAGGAGGAAAGGATGGTCATGTTTTACACTGGGAAGTGGCACCTCAGTGACTAATACCATACCAAGACCTCCAAGGAAGGAGGTTCACTTGAGAAAGAAAGTTTGGCCAATACAGAAGCTTGTGTTTGTGAGTAACAAAAAAGAAAGTAGCTGTGGTTTTGTCAGCAATGTGAAATTGTTGTCAGTGATGGTTCCTGGGAATATAGACCCTGTCAGTGATATTTTATTCAGGTGTGACAACGCATAGGCTCAAAATGGATGATCTGCCTTCAAATGTCATGAAGTAAGCTTTTCCCATAGAAAGACGCTCTCTGAAGTTAGTCTGTATCTGGATAATGCCTCCAATTGTTCTTGGTAGTTCAGGTCAAAGTTTTTCTTGAAACCAGGTGGACTTAATTGAGTTTTTTCTGAAAATAATTGACTTGCTAATGTGACATATCACCAAAGCCCTGTTTTGTGTATCTTGGGGAAATCTGTCCTTTACCACAGAAAGGTAATGACACCAAAGTAAGGTCAGGTAAAAATGACATTGTTGACAAACTCCAGTTATTAAATATTAATGAAACAAATTCAAAAATGACAGGTCATGCAGCAATAAGCAATTGCCCTTGTTTGTGTAATGTGATTCCTGTGAAAGTACTAATGAATTTCTCATTCCTGCTTCAAATTTTCTTTGCTTCTAAAATAACAAAACTACCCAAGGATGATGAGGTTTTGAAAAAATTTATCCTGGGAATGTGTTGAGATAATATTTAACACTCTTTTCCTTTGTTTTTGGGTTATACTCAGGAGTGCTCAGGGCTTACTCCTGGCTCTATGCTCAGAGATCAATACTGGTAGTGCTTGAGGTGCCATAAAGGGTACTTGGGATCAAACTGAGATTGCCCAAGTGTTGCAGGCAGGCAGATGGGGCCCACTTGACAATGAATTCTTGTCCTAAGGCTGTCCAAAGTCACCCTTTGAAACCAGGAACCAAGACTTGATGAGGCCCATTAAACAACAACAAACCCTGGGGAAGCTGGATCAGCCTTTCTCTGCCCAGCCCTTAATCCAGCTACATTCCAGGACAGAAGATCCAGCAGGAACAGAGGTCAAGAAAAGGAGATTTTCAAAGAAGACCAGTCCCAAAATCTACTCCCCTTAGCAAGGGCCCTAGCAACCTAGGGTTGGGGCCCCTATGGGAGTATCTTGGGGAGAAATCTATAAAAGCTGTCCTGACCAAAGGATGGCATGCACATGCTGCATGGACACACATGCTGCCTGAGCCCACATGGCCGAGCACATGTGGTGCCCGAACACGCGTGTCACCCACATCTCCCCTCTTGATATGTGTACTCTCTCTCTCTCTCTCTTTCCTTCCTCCTTCCCTTTCCTAAAACCTCTTTAATAAAACCTGTTTTACTTCACTGCTTGTCGACTCCTGAAAATTCTTTTCTGCTAGGAAGACAAGAACCCTGAGAAAACCCCGGTGAGGCCTAGGACTGACTTCCCTTTTATCAGTCCTTAGCCTGCCCAGCGGTCTCGGGTGGCAGAGGCGGCTGGGGAGAAAGCGACCATCTCTCTCCCTTTCTGGCCTCACATAAACTACCGTGAGACCCACCTGCATCACAAGTACATAGCAATGACCATATGTGCTGTACTATTGCCCCAGACCCTGAACACACTTCATCTAAAAGCAAGCCTGAAAGTTATTTTTAAAAATTCATTTCAGAGAAAAAGTGTGAATATTACCCAGCTCTCTCAACCCATGTCTAAAACCTCCATTCCAGAACTTAAGGCTCATATTAATGAGGAAGTTTAGCAATATCTAAAATAAAAGCATCTGATAGTATAATAGTATAATGTCAGAGTAAAAGGTCAATTCCCAACCCCCAGGGAATTCTCATGCTGGGCAAGAAATCAAAAGGCATCAATTAAGTTAAGGCAGGACAAATTCATTTAGTAATGGAGAATGGATATGGCTGGAGGCAAGAGCAACAGCAAAATAGGTGGGGTGTTTCGCTTTGCATGTGGCCAGCCTGAGTTTGATCCCCGGCATCCCATATGGTCCCCTAAGCACCTTTAGGAGTAATTTCTGAGTACAGAACCAGGGAGAAACCTCTGAGTATTGCAGTGTCACCCAAAAAAAAAAAAAGGATATGGCAGAAAATCTATTTATCACTATCTTCCCGTTAATCATCTATTTGCTAGAGTGGGCACCAGTAATATCTCCATATGTCCTGCCTCATGCTAGGAGAACCCAAAGGCATCCGCTTGCTCCAGGAACATAAAGAGCCTCAAACAATTATATTAGGTCAGGGAATGATCTAATATAAATGTTACTGGTATTTGGCATATCAAATACTACACGAGCAGCTTGCCAGGCTTGCCGTGAAGGTGGCATACTGTTGTAGTCACCTCTAAATAAAGCATTTATTGATAAAACGCGCGGCC
>JAJIBD010004647.1:0-31018 GCA_021461705.1 Cryptotis parvus | reverse complement strand
AAAAAATTGTCTTTTGTTATGTAATAATTCCTTGTATTATATTCATTCCTACTCTCATTATTCTTTTCTATTTACAGACAAAGCTGAAATCTTTTTATATGAGTACATATCAGTGGGGTTCCAATTTGCCCTAGTAGAGACTACACTTCACTAATTAAAGTCTATGTTATATTAAATGTTCATAGAAATCTACTCTTACCTTGAATTTTTACGTTATAAAAATATTTATAAATATCAATGGTATTTTAATTGTTGTTTTGCTTCTTTATCACACTTCAGTTTATTTCTTACAAAAATTTACCTGCTGTTGAGATTTTTTAGTAGGCACACAAAAAAAAAACACATTGCCCTTTGTAAGATATTCCTCATTATGTGAACGTAAAAACAAATATCTGCCTTGAAACTCTGAAATAATAAAATAAAATTGTCTACTAGAAATGCAGTGTCTATTCAGTAAAACCTCAAGGCTATTTCTTAACTCAGCACTTTAAACTTCACTTGAGCAATTTCCCTCAATTCCATAAAATGAAAAACTAAACTATCCAAGATTTTGTTCCTAGTAGAAAATCCTTGAGTTGTGAGACAATTTCCTTACAGCTCCAGAAATTTAATGACACTTTGAATCAATAAAGATGCATGAGAAGGGAAGTTCTAAAAATAGTGATCCAATAACTCTAAACCAGGTGTCTTAAATCACTTTTCAAGGATAGGAATGCTTCAAAACTTGGAGCCTTTTGTCAAGGGTTTTATAATAAGAGCAAGAGCTTGAATCTATGTTAGATGTTCATTATCCTGTTGAAATAGGATGATCATTAGTACTACTTACTCTTCCGAAATAAATTATTGGAATTACTAGTCAAAGAAATAAGCTTCAACATATAAATAAGTAAATTTTGGACAGAAAGAATTGTGCACACTGATTACCTTCAACATTTATTTGTGCATGTGCATATTAGGAAGTATAATTTTTTATTTTATTTATTTTATTTTTTAACATTTATTAAATGAGATATACAATTAATTGTGAGATATACAATTACAACGTTGTTCACATTGAATCTTTCTACCCCCCAAATGTTAGTCTTCAGTTTCTCTAACACATTATTTAAAAATATATTGCTTTTAAACAAGACAAAAACTCATGTTGTCTTGACTTATTTTCTATCTATATTACCCTCTTAAAAGTATAATGAGAGAAATTGGAGATACATGAATAAAGCAACAGCAATATACATAATTTTGGAGGAGACTTCTCATAGGTCTACAAATTTCTCCTCATAGCCTCCATATTTGGTAATATTGAATTCAACTTTTATTTTACTTTCATTGGATGTTACTTTCAGTAATTCTTCAACTGACTTTTTGCTGAATGGTAGTACCAGAGAATATGTTTCTGTTAGGCCTTGTGGTGTCAGAACGCCAAAGATCACAGGAGAAGTGCCTGAGAATATCCAGGGATACTCCAGCTTCTGCTGTAAGTTCGATATTAGACAAACGTATGAGACTGGCTCCCCAAGCATAGCCAGGAGTGATCCCTGAACACCATTGTGCTGTCCCCAAAACAAATTGAAAAGTTAATAAAGTAGGAAAAAAAGGAATGTCTGCGTATGTAAATATAGTTATTTTTCATTAGTATATTTTTTAAAAATTGGATAAAAAGATGATGCAAACATCTACACACTTATGCATTGTGGTGTTTAGCATATTCTTATATGGTTTAATAAAAAGTGAGAAGTATTTATTTTGTAATAAACATTTTATAGAAATATAAACAATGTTTTATTGATACTCCTAGTTCACAAAGTGTCCCTGCTGAGAAGGGAACACAAATCTATCCAGGAGGTCTTCACTTGGGACCTGGAACTTGTAGAAATGTTCATTCTGCTGCTTTTAAAGCTTAGCTATTTGGATTCCTGATAAAGTGGACACTACAGCTGACTTCCATTTCTGTAATTAATATTGGTCTACAAATTTCTCCTCATGCCCTCCATATGTTGGTAATATTGAACTCAACTCTGAGCAATTTTATTCTACTTTCATTGGATTCTCTTTGTTAATGAAGATATGACCTAAATCAGGGTCTATAGATTGCTAAATAATACTTTTATCGATATTTTGTTTTTTTATCTTTATGGAGACCATTCATTCATGACCTTTTTCTATCAACCTGGGAGATAGACACAGAAATATATCATGGTTTTAATGTGTTCATAATTTTATGAGTCTATCAAGAGAAATTATCCTTCAAGAGATTTTACTATGGAGGATGACAGCTTCCATGTCTGCAAAATATTGCTTTTTCTACCCACTTATAGGGCATGCTTAATTAAACTTGCCACTTCCTCGGAAACTGTGATAAATTCTAACTCTAATTAACTTGAAAAGTAATATTTTGGAGTTGCAGATGTTATGAAATTCCTTAGTCCTAGGACTTAGAGCTGAAAGGCATCATTTTCAAATAACTTACCTGGATCTTTGAAACATCACTGGTTCCTATGAATTTAGTAAATGTTAGCTCCAGTGATTATTATATTGGGTTAATATGACTAATACCAAAAGGATTTGATGGACTCAAGAAGATTCATTTACACAAAATAACTTGATTTTACAGGAAAAGGAGTCAGGATACTGGAAACACAATAAATGTGTGCCCAAATGTATTCTGAGAACTCAGTTATAGATTGATATATTTTCACAATGCTTCTCATACCCTTGAAGTCTTAAACCTCTACTAGCATGAATGGATTGTACTTAGTACCCAAGAATCCAAAGTTAGAACATATTGAGTTGTTCATGTAAGTTGTCTACACAGTCCACATATGTAAGCACAATAATAGTACACATAACCAATCTCATATGTCAAAATACTTTGAGCTTATCAGAATCTTAAAATTAAACAACTGAAATACAAACAAAAATTCATAGGTACCATTGATAAATAATGCTAGCATAGTCATATGTTAGGCTCCCAAACCAAGTAATGGATCTAAAAAAATTAAAAACTGTTACGAAATTTGAGTTAATATTTTATAACACTAGTCTAAAGGTCTTAGCATTAGAGATAATCATGTGAACCATTTAGAGTAACTGTTGTTCCATGCTAGGAAGTCTTGTGTGTAAATTTGTATCAGAAAATTATTTTTTTCACTTTAAGCTTCTTTACCAAAAATTAGAACAAAATACATTAGAGAAAATATCCCTTGAATATCTTCTTAGTATATATTTAACCACAGAAAATGCCAGTTATATCAGCAATTTATCTGCATTTCGGTTCCTATAAGTAAAAATTCTAATCTGACCCAAGTTTCTAGCCTTTCTTGCCTATCTGGGATTTCATGTGATTGTCACTTAAATTTCCTTCCAGTTCTCTTTTTATATTTTCTCTTCAGTTTATGTGTAGCATGACTGTCAGAATGACACTTGCAAAAAAAAATAATCCATTCACTCTCTAATGCATTTGGACATTAAAAGTTAAACTCCTTGAGGGATTCTTCAATAAGCGTTTTTGCTTGATCACTATACTAGTTCTTTCTACTCCCCTCTTCTCAAATGTGTTCAACTACACCAGCCTCTATGCTTCTCAAACATGTGAGGAATACTTCTATCTCTTGTTCCTTGAATTTACTCTTTCTTTTGTCTACAAATTGTTTATTTCTCAAATGTATTACAATTGACTACTACATCTCTCTCAGATCTTTATTCTACAAGAGGGACTAACTCTGTGGCACAGTATAGGATTCCAAAAATTTTTCCCAGTTATACTTATGTCCTAGGCTATTTTTCAATGAAAATAAGTTAATTACTTAAAAGTATCTTATTTATTTTGAAGTGAATGCAGCTTTATTTGGAAAGTGAGATAATTGTAATGTTTGTGGCTTACAAAATAATGCAAACTTATTTGTTGTGTATATTAGTAAGCATGTTATTTTTTCACTTTTCAGGTACTAAGAAATTTAAAATCATGATATATTTTAATTATTTGGGGACACTTAATACAGAGCAAAGCATCCTAAATAAACTTTATATATGTATTTATTCTAATAATAATATTGTTTTACTGTGTAATGATGATAAGCAAAAGCTAAAGCTTTATTTAGGTTTTTTCCTTGCCTGTAATTACATTACTTTGAATAGAAGTATCATTCAATAAAGAAGTCCTTCAAATGTAATTGCAAAGTCAGGGACCTACTGGGAAATGGGGATCAAAAGCTCTCATCACTCCAGATGCTACAAAGCTCTCCCGTCCAGATGCTACAGAATTTGCTCCCTGGGTATTTTTAAATTAGGAATCTGTCTTAGCTGGTACAGGCATACAAGAGGTCAAGCTAAATCAGATGATTCACCTAAACCTATTGAAAAGGAATATGTCCTAGGAGTCTTGTGGCTTTTGTAAAGGATTATTTGGTGAATCCGATTGCTGAGTTTCTAAATATCTCAGCAATTTGACAAAACTTGATATCTTGACTTGATCAGGTTAGAGTCTGAAAATAGTGAAACCTTTATCTGTGAGCTTGAAATCCAGTAGCTGCTCTGAAATACTGATTACTGCTTAAAGTGAGAAAAAGCAGAAATGTAGCTACTCTGCCCAAAAGTGCCACCATTATGTTTTAAGATTATCAGTTACTTTTCAGCAAATTCCAAGATAGCTTCATAGGTACTTGTGCTCAAAGAAAATTGATAGCTTATAAGGATATATCTATTTAAATATTATTAATTTTAAATAATTTATATTTTATATATCCATAAAACATTTTTCATTTATTTGGCTCCTCATGCTGAATTATTAATCAAAACTAATATGTAAGAAATAGCATATCAAGTCAAACTCTTTCTTCCTAAGTTAGAAGGGGATATTTCATTGACATCAAAGATAGGTCTAAGACATTTCTTTCCAATGTGAGAGAAGTAGTAGGAGGGAAATTTATAGTAAAATAAAGTTAAGGTTAATGAGACTATCACTTCATCCCCTTCTCATATGATTTTGTGCATATAAAGATTTTAGATTATATACTTCTGTGAAAGGATTAACATATATAGAGAAAAGTAACCTGGAGCTGGATAGATAGAACAGCAGGTAGAAAATGCCCTTTCACTCAGCTAACCAGGACCAATACATGGAATTGATCCCACCAGGTCCACCCGCCCTGACAGTAGTGTTTCCTGAGTAAGAGCCAGGAATAGCCCCTGAGCCCCACTGGGTATGGCCCAAATCAAAAGAAGATAATAATATTTTGTGCCTGAAATGTATTTGTATTAAAATATTGCTATCCCCAAGATGAATAATATTTTGACATTGAGAATGTATAATTTGTATAATAATATAAAAAATGAATTTGGACCTGTGTCTAACACCATGCACAAAAATCAGATCAAAATGGACTAAAGATCTCAATATCAGACTTGAATCCATAAAGTACATTGAAGAAAATATAGGAAAAACCCTCCACGACATTGAAGCTAAAGGCATCTTCAAAGGTGAAACATCACTAACAAAGCAACTAGAAGAAAAGATAAACATATGGGACTACATGAAACTGAGAAGCTTCTGCACCTCAAAAGAAACAGTGACTAAGATACAAAAGCAGTCCACAGAATGGGAAAGAATATTCACCCAATACCCATCTGATAAGGGGTTAATATTCAGGATATATCAGGCACTGGTAGAACTTTACAAGAAGAAAACAAACAACCCCATCAAAAAAATGGGGAGAAGAAATGAACAGAAACTTCAGCAAGGAAGAAATTCGAATGGCCAAAAAACATATGAAAAAAATGCTCATCATCAATAATCATCAGAGAGATGCAAATCAAAACAACAATGAGATACCACTTTACACCACAGAGACTGGCACATATTCAAAAGAGCAAGAACAACAAGTGCTGGCGTGGATGTGGGGAAAAGGGGACACTCATCCATTGTTGGTGGGAATGCCGGCTGGTACAGCCTTTCTGGAAAACAATGGACTTTCCTCCAAAGACTAGAAATTGAACTCCCATTTGACCCAGCCATACCACTCCTGGGAATCTACTCTGGGAAACCAAAAATACGCAGCGGAAACACCATCCCTACTTTTATGTTCATAGCAGCATTATTCACAGTAGCCAGAATCTGGAAGCAACCAGAGTGCCCGAAAATCGATGACTGGATAAAGAAGCTTTGGTACATCTACACAATGGAATACTATGCAGCTGTTAGGAAAAATGAAGTTATAAAATTTGCCTATAAATGGATGGACATGGAGAAGATTATGTTGAGCGAAATTAGCCAGAAGGAGAGAGACAGATACAGAATGACTGCATTTATTTGCATGGCATAAATATATATGTACATATTATGATACCAATATCCAAGGTCAAGTGAAACATATATCAGGAGGTCTTGTCAAAGGTGGAGATTATCACAAACGTATGGGAGTCAGAGTTTAGGTAAGACAGAAAATGGAACAGGGTGCTAATAATAGTCGAGGGTACTAATGCCAACCTAGAACTGAGCATTAAATAGAGGCAAAAGGATACACATGACAACCTTTTAATGTATGTTCTGTAATCCATAGTCTGGAAGGGAAGGAAAAGAGAAAGAGAGAGAAAGGGAAAGAAATAAAGAACCTGCCATGGAGCAGGGCTGGGGAAGGGGGAGGGAACCGGGGATGTTGTTGGTGGGAGATGGGCACTGGTGGAGGGACGGGTGCTGAAACACTGTATGACCAAAACCCAAACATGAACTTTTTAATTGTAAAAAAAAAAAAAAAAAAAAATAAAAAGTTTCTATTTTAATTTAAAAAAAAATTTTTTTGTATAATAGTAATAATGGTATAGACAATAATTCTAAGGTCTTACCTTATATTTTATTATATTCATGATAATTATATTTTTTTGCATTTATTGTAAACATCTACAAATTTTACTAAATTAAAGGCAATATATTAATACAGAAAATTAATCAATTCATTGTCTGAAGAAAGACAAAATGTGAGAAGATACATTGAAAAGTGAAAATGCATTGTATGATCCACTAAAACTTTTTAACTTTCCCATTCTAATAATTTGGACAAAACTCTTCATTTTGGAAGCATGTTTCTTATGTATAGATGCCTATAAAGTAAAATACTTAGATTGAGTGCCTTAGGAATTATGATAATATTTATAATCAATCTAATTTTGTCATTAAATTATGTATATATATTACTAACATATACAATCTGAAAACTGTTCTAATCCACTGAATTTATTATTCTTCTGCTATGTTTATTTATACCCCACGTGTGAGAGAGAACATTCTGTGTCTCTCCTTCTCTTGTGACTTCTGTGTATCTGTGTCTGTCCTTCCTCTTCTGACTTCTTTTTGAGTAATTAGCTTCCACAGTGACAGATTTACTTCCTTTTTCCCACTATTATTTCCTTGTGTTCATGTTTTTCTTCTTCTTTTGATATTGCCCAAAGAATGGGGAATCTGGGGTGGGGGAGAGACAGACAGACAGACAGACTTGAAAAAGATATTCAAGTAAAAGAAAGCAAGTTTCTGCTGGAGCAATATCACAGCAGGTAGGACATTTCGCCTTGCACGCGGCCAACCCTGGTTCAATCCCTGGCATCCCATATGGTCCCCCAAGCACTGCCAGGAATAATTCCTGAGTGCAGAGCAAACAAACGTCCTACCAGCTGTGCTATGGCTACAGCTCTCTTTCTGAATTTTGGCTACTGTGACTAGTGTTGCAATAAACATAGGAGTGCACATGTCTCAAAACTGAATAAAGTTTTTGGGGCATTCAACATTGATGCATATAAATTGATGACTGAGTAATATGGAGTTCAATTCATAGTTTATTGAGAAATGTTCATATTGTTTCCCAAGAAGCTGGACCAGTTTGCATTCACACTATCAGTAAATGAGATACACATTTTTCTACTTCCACACCAATACG
Source organism: Cryptotis parvus (assembly GCA_021461705.1). Lineage (NCBI taxonomy): Eukaryota > Metazoa > Chordata > Mammalia > Eulipotyphla > Soricidae > Cryptotis > Cryptotis parvus. The sequence continues at coordinate 23,096 of JAJIBD010004647.1, read as the reverse complement.
GGTTGTTTTTGTTTTGTGATGTGTGAGTCTCAAAGGTGTGATATGATATCTCAATGTTGTTTTTATTTGCATTTCCTTGATAATAACTGATGCAAAGTCTTATTTCATTTACCTTTGGTCACTATAATTTCCTGTTTATATCATCTCCCTATTTTTGATGGGTTTATTTGCTCTTAACTTGACCTTGTATAGTGCTTTATATACCTTGAATGATAACCTTTGGTCATATGAATGGTGAACAAATATTTTATCTTAATCTGCATGGTGTTTTATTTGTTAATTTATGTATTTGTTTATCATTTAATTTCTGGTGCAGAAGCACTTGTTTTACTGAGATCCCTCTTGTTTATCTGTACTGCCATCAGCTTGGTCAATGACATTGAATTTGTGAAAACACCGCTAGATTCAAAGTCATCAATTGTTTCATATTTTCCTCTATGTAGTATATGGAGACAAGTCTGACATCAAGGTCTTTAATTCATTTTTGATTTAACTTCTGTTCGTGTTTCTCAAGTAGATACCATACATAGATATCACACAGTAAGCAAGGGAGTATTTTATTCAAATATTTTATTTACTGTAATGGAAGATTACAGTAAACTGCTTCTATTCAGATCATTTGGGATATATGGTTTAGCCTCTCACATATTTATAAACAAAAATTTTTAATCTTTTTACTTTTGTATTACAAAGAATCAAAAGGTTAATTTGAAAAATTGCTTTAATATCTTCTTGCTGCAGTTTATACTTTAAGCCCAATTTTTCCTTTGAGCGAGTACATTGCTTGCTTCTCTGTTTCTTTGCATGCCTGTTTTCAATCTGGAGAATCTTGTGTCCTCTCTTGAACATACATTTCTCAATTTCATATTTTTTTAAATAAGTTTTAATAAAAACTATCTTACTTCACAAAAAATAACTTATCCTTCCTAACTATTAGTAGGCTATTCTATCACAGACAGGTTTTTATAATGTAGTTTTTATAGATCAGAAACTGATCTTCCTCACATTGCAATTTTACATTCACATGATTGCATATTTCAAAAATGTAACTTGAGTACATTTTGTTACTGGTTGTGGTATATCAACATGCATCGGAGAGCTTGCCATTGGGCTACATTGGCACGTGATAGGGTCCAATGGAAATGTCACTGGCGCCCGCTCCAGCAAATCGATGAATAACGGGATTCAAGTGAACTTGAGTACATAATTTATGTCACAAATAAATTCATTCTAATAGTATTTGGTAATGACAGATTACTTAAAAATTGTAGATTTTTCAAAGGCAGTTTTAAATGATCTTATCATTTAATTGAATCAGAAAAATTTTACAATTGGCTCAAGGTTTAGTAAGCTATTTGGATTAAATTTTGATTGATTAGTGCTAAAACAACATTCTTTATATTGTCTCTATGTTTAATATTTTCCTAAGAAAATTCTGGAAAATTGTTTTACTATCATACGTGAACATATACTTTATTCATAAGTATCATATATTTATTTTACATGTGTCATAGTAAAAAGACATTTAACACTTGGAAGTTCAAAAATATTGGTCGTCAATTTTTTAAATAAATGGGAAATTAATCCCTTTATAAATTATTGTGGGTCTATGGGGCGGGCGATAGCCCAGCGGGTAGGGCGTTTGCCTTGCATGCGGCTGGCCTGTGCCGGCCTGGGTTCTATCCCCGCATCCCATATGGTCCCCGAGCACTGTCAGGAATAATTCCTGAGTGCAGAGCCAGGAGAAACTCCTGAGCATTGCCGGGTGTGACCCAAAAAGCAAAAATAAATAAATAAAAAAATAAAAATAAATTATTGTGGGTCTAAAAATTCTTACATTATTTATCATTAATCTTGGAATTTTTTAGTCATATTTATTTCAGAGATTACTTATTATGAATATTATTTTTTAATTCCTATGAATAAATTTAGTCACCACTGAGAACAAACTTTTAACTTAAATCATTATATTCCTCAAGTAATTGTTCAAATTCCTAACAGTTTTCAATCTAAAACTATAATTCCTATAGTATCACTGTATCACTGTCTTCCCGCTGTTCATCAATTTGCTCAAGCAGGCACCAGCAACATCCCCATACATCCTCTTGCAAACAAGTGTAGCCCAAGGGCATCTGCTTGCTCCAGGGACAGGAAAAGCTCAAACCATTCTTCAGGTCATGAAATTCAGGTCCATAATTGTTACTAGTTTTTGGCACGGATAAAAACTAAATAAAACACAGATAGCTTGCCAGGCTCTGAAGGTAAGATGGTATACTCTCAGTAGAAGACTCTCATCTAGAGGCTCTCATCTCGAGTTTGGTGGTAATCCATTTGCTTCCTTTTTTTAAATAAGTATTTAATTATACCACCGTGAGATATACAATTACAAAGATGTTCATATTTGGGATTTGGTCATACAGTGTTCCAGCACCCATACCTCCACCAGTGCCCATCTCCCACCACCAATGTCCCCGGTTCTCTCCCCCTTCCCCAGCCCACCTCCATGACAGGTTCTTTATTTCTTTCCCTTTCTCTCTATCTCTTTCTCTTTTCCTTCCCTTCCAGATTGTGGATTACAGGACATACATTAAAGGGTTGTCCATTTGCTTCTTTAGTGAGCAATACATGTTCGGGTGAAGGTAGTCAACCTTCTCATACAGAAAACAGAGACCCACTGCCTAAACCCTGGACTCCACAGACTTCTCAGAGTATAGTATGGTTAAATGTTACTGAACCTAGTTTATTTATCATTTTTCTCCCTTTACTTTCGACTATAAAGTGAAATAACTAAAATTAATTTTCTACTTAAATTTAGCTATTTGTAAGTGCTTTGCTTTTGACAATATATAGATCTGACTACTGGAAATATATAATGACATTATATCCAATAATGTCTATATACAAACCACTTTTTTATTGTTTCACTTACATTAGTTTCCATTATATTCCAAATACATTTTAGTTGTTCATTTAAAAATATTTTAGGGATCGCAAATGTGATAATCAGGAGGCAAACAAACTAGATTGGTGGTCCTGGGTACAGGATATGTTGTGCTGGAAATTGAAGTCAGACCTTCATGCTAGGCATGTAGACCAATACCTCAGTTGCATTTCCAGCCTTATTTAGAAATAATTTGCATACACACATTCTATACTTTAGTAGTTAGTAAAGAGAAAACGTGTTTGAATAACAGCACTTCCAGCCACCTGGTATCATTATAATATAGCATACTACTCAAAATACATTGTGGGATAAGAGGCGCTGTAATTATTTAGCTCTCAAACCTATAGGTCAGGTAGGAGCTTACTGTTCTAGGAGATTGTAGCTTAGATATTAGTGGCCAAATGACAGTTTGAGTTTGTAAAGTTAAATTGTCTTTTTTGATATATATGTGAGTTTGACAGGAATGAAACAGTTGACTCTGCTTTGCTCCACATGGCATGCTTTCGCTTTAACAGGTTTGTTTGAACATATTCACATGGAAGTCTTAGAAAGTTAAAAATAATACAAGAACTACATAATTATCTTAGACTCAAAAGTAACACTGTTCTAGCTGCACACAAGAAAAATCAATACATGCTTCAGGCATTAAAGTGTGAAGAAGTGTACTCAAATCCATGGGAGAATCTGAAAAAAATCCCATTGTAAGGCTCATATAATAAATAAAATAATTGCATCCATTATTTATAAATTATTTAATATAAAATAAAGCTGATTTTCATTAAGAATAATCATGTATATTTTAACAAAAATAACTTTTATTTTTATCTTCTGAAAGTTGAGGCCATATCATTTTTGATATAAATTAAATATATTGAAATAAGTAAATGGCATGCATTTTTATATAATTTTCAACATAGCAAATATATGAAATAATTATAACATGTTGGTATGTATATCCCAGTCATAATTTTCATTTCTACTTTGTGTGTCAAATTTGGTTATGGCTTCTTCCTACACTGGACCTCTTGATATCTTTTATTCATAAACAAGCATTTTTCTTGATCACTTTAATACATTTCTGCAGCAGTGTGGCAATCTTTCCCACCCATCACATCAAGTGTTGTTTAAAATTCCAATTTCCATGAGAAAATACTATTTACTGTCTAAACCCAATTCTATTTGAATATTACTATATTGATTATGTAATATATGACAGAAAATAACTCATTTTTAAATATAATTCTTTATTCATCTTCTGTATATTTGTTGCTAAAAGCAATATATATCATAGAGATAGTTCTATCTCACAATAATAAAAGGAAAACAAAAGCTAAAAATTCTATAAAAGTGTTAGTTAAGCTGATTGGAGGAATATTTTACTATAATTATCAAATTATAGTAAATTTTCAGAGGATGCAGAAAAACAAATGATTTAGAATATATAATATTAGCCAACAAGGAAATGTCAATAGAGCTTAGGGAAAATCTCAATAAAAATAAATAAGATTATACCTTTCATACGAAATGCATACAAAGAACTCCAGAAAAATCAGGTTGTAGGAGAAATGATGAGGTCGTTGGTGATCAAAATCTCATTACTATCTCTATGTAGCAGAAATGACAATGACATTTAGAAAGGATAAGTAATAATTTCCCACGTTTATTAATTGTGAGACTGATATTGAACTCAAACTCAATGTTTTGGATTGAATTTAAGAAAACCTTTCTTTGAAATGCACTTTTCATTAGCAGTCAATTCCTGGGTCAGTCTGAGATACAGGGGTTAAGGTGCTTGCCTTTAAGTTGTTGACCCTGGTATGATCCCCAGAACTAAAATAACCAGGAGGGATCTTGGGCACCATGCCAGAAGTCCTAAGAACTTCTAGGTGTGTACACAAAGCACATAAAACAAATGAATAAAATGAACATAAAAATAAATCGCTATTCATTATAGTTATTATCACCTTTTACAGCACCTGATCATTTTTTCTAATACTGACATTTCATTTTTCTCATTATATTTACCAATGATTCTAATGCTATAGCAGAAAACATCATTAAGTTGCCTTAAAATAAGAATAATAATTGTAGGCTATTAAAGAAATAAGATAAACACAATTATTCATTTATTTCTTCTAACAAATGACAAATGAAAATCTTACTAAATATTTATATCTTCCCACCATCACATGTATACTAAAAGATTGCCACCAGTGTGGTAATACTTTCAAATTGTGTGGCAATACTTTCAAATTGGACCAAAGAATGATTGCTCTAATATCTGAGATATTGAAACATATTAGGTGAATAACTAATACCAAAGGCAGTAGAAACGAAGAGCAAGAATATTACTGCTTTTTGATATGGAGCTTTGGTCACTGAGGGAAGGTCAGAAAAGGTGAGGGAAGGCATCACTACTACAATAATAAAAGGACATTATCCTCCGGAAGCAAACTGTTTCTAAAAGGAGGTAAAATTATACGGAGGGTACCCTATCTGTAACAGTGTTGTAAATAACAGTGCCTAAAAAGAATAAAGGAAGATGTATAGTCATAAAGGTAGGCTGGGAAGCTGGAGGAATACGATGGAGGGAAGTGAATGATAGGGAAAAGTTTAGAGTTGGAATATTATGTACCTGAAACTATAGTAAGTAACTTTTTAACTTTGTAATTCACAGTGATTCAATACATTATTTATTTCAATAAAAATAAAGTCATTTGAAGGCAAAGAGTTCATAGTATGGGGCTTGTATGATGACTTAGTGCCTTTTACAAAAGTGAAATAAGAGGGTAACAGTTCCTTTTTAAACAGAAATTGCACAGAGTAATAGCAATTTAGAGAAAATTTTCAAAAGAACTATGCCCTGGTAACACCCATTTAAAGTTTATTTTTTATTATTTTCAGCATCTAGAGCTGTGCTAAAATAAATTATTGTTTGCTTGTTTGGATTTGGCTTTTTGGGTTACACCCAAGACGTTCAGGAATTACTCCTGGCCCTGCATTCAGAAAGTACTCCAAATGGTGTTCAGGGCACCATATTGGATGCTGAGGATTGAAGTGAGGTTGGCTGTGTTCAAAGAAAATAGCCTCACTGCTGTACTATCTGTTCAGCCCCAAATAAATAATTGTTATTCAAACTGCCTATTATGTAGTAATTATGAAAATATAATTAGAATCAAGAAGGTAATTAATCCATATACTGGTTGTAGAGATTCTCAGAGATCACTTCAATTGTCACTTTGAGCCTCACAAGAAGCCAGAAGAACCCCCGCACCATGAGGGTAGACATTTTCAACATTGCAACTTTCATTTCAGCCATTTTCAACACCTGGACTCCACAGCTCGTCAGAGGTCCACCCAAGATAAATGCTGTTCTCAAGCCCTGCTTGTCAGAGTGCCACCTTACAGCGAAGCCTATTTCAAGCCCAGGTATGCTTGAACCAAAGACACCGATACATGGGGCAGAGCTGCTACTGGGTCTCCTGTGCTCAGCTGATCATTAGGCATTCAGGAGGGAAGGCAGGTTCTAGCCCTGGCCTGTCATCCCAATAGGACCTCCAAGAAGCCAGGGGAACCCCCGCACCATGAGGGCAGCCATTTTCAGCATGAGAGATAAGAAATATATTATAATAATAACATCCAATTGAGTATATTTCTCTGCATGGATGAGTGTGTCCTGTTTGAATTAGAGAGTGGTTGTCCCATAATATCATTTATCTTTCTCTAATTTTTTCAAGTGCAGCAATGGAACTGGAGTGATAGTATAGCAAATAAAACTGTGCATGGCCAAATTTGATTCAATAGCCTGAATCATGCATGGTCCCCACAGCAAGTGGTTCCTGAATGCAGAACCAGGAATAATCCCTGATCATCACTAGGTATGGCTCCCAAACAAACCACCCCGCCAAAATAGGACTACAGAGCCCAGATCATTATTTTATTTATGGTGGTCTGTGTGTACACCAAATGTGTACTACCCTGAACTCCATAGTGGGAGCTATGCCTAGTACTGTCTACTAGCACAGAAGCAGTGTCTACTAGGACTAGTAGCAGCACTACTGAGCCAGTGTCTACTCCTGGCTCAGTAGTGGGAGATATGACTCGCAGTGCTCATTGGATTGCCTAATAGAGAGGCTAGGACTCCCCTAAGCAAAACATAAACTGCAGCCCTTTGAGATATTTCCTGGTTATCCACAGATTATTACAATATACATTTTATTTTTTTAAAAACTCTGTTAAAAAAACAACAGCATTTTTGTTATACATTGTTTGAATCATACTTACTTGTTTAAACAAACAAACAAACAAACAATAATGCATATTTACCTAGTGAAAAATGATGGAATTATATATCATTATTATGCCAATATAATAATTTTTTTTTAGGTATTTTAATATACCACCGTGAGATATACAAATAAAAAGATATACAATTAAAAAGTTCATGTTTGGGTTTTGGTCATACAGTGTTTCAGCACCCGTCCCTCCACCAGTGCCCATCTCCCACCACCAACATCCCCGGTTCCCTCCCCCTTCCCCAGCCCTGCTCCATGGCAGGTTCTTTATTTCTTTCCCTTTCTCTCTCTTTCTCTTTCCCTTCCCTTCCAGACTATGGATTACAGAACATACATTAAAAGGTTGTCATGTGTATCCTTTTGCCTCTATTTAATGCTCAGTTCTTCTAGGTTGGCATTAGTACCCTCGACTATTATTAGCCCCCTGTTCCATTTTCTGTCTTACCTAAACTCTGACTCCCACACGTTTGTGATAATCTCCACCTTTGACCAGACCTCCTGATATATGTTTCACTTGACCTTGGATATTGGTATCATAATATGTACATATATATTTATGCCATGCAAATAAATGCAGTCATTCTGTATCTGTCTCTCTCTTTCTGGCTAATTTCGCTCAACATAATCTTCTCCATGTCCATCCATTTATAGGCAAATTTTATAACTTCATTTTTCCTAACAGCTGCATAGTATTCCATTGTGTAGATGTACCAAAGCTTCTTTATCCAGTCATCGATTTTCGGGCACTCTGGTTGCTTCCAGATTCTGGCTATTGTGAATAATGCTGCTATGAACATAAAAGTAGGGATGGTGTTTCCGCTGCGTATTTTTGGTTTCCCAGAGTAGATTCCCAGGAGTGGTATGGCTGGGTCAAATGGGAGTTCAATTTCTAGTCTTTGGAGGAAAGTCCATATTGTTTTCCAGAAAGGCTGTACCAGCCAGCATTCCCACCAACAATGGATGAGTGTCCCCTTTTCCCCACATCCACGCCAGCACTTGTTGTTCTTGCTCTTTTGAATATGTGCCAGTCTCTGTGGTGTAAAGTGGTATCTCATTGTTGTTTTGATTTGCATCTCTCTGATGATTAGTGATGATGAGCATTTTTTCATATGTTTTTTGGCCATTCGAATTTCTTCCCTTGCTGAAGTTTCTGTTCATTTCTTGTCCCCATTTTTTGATGGGGTTGTTTGTTTTCTTCTTGTAAAGTTCTACCAGTGCCTGATATATCCTGGATATTAACCCCTTATCAGATGGGTATTGGGTGAATATTCTTTCCCATTCTGTGGACTGCTTTTGTATCTTAGTCACTGTTTCTTTTGAGGTGCAGAAGCTTTTCAGTTTCATGTAGTCCCATATGTTTATCTTTTCTTCTAGTTGCTTTGTTAGTGATGTTTCACCTTTGAAGATGCCTTTAGCTTCAATTTCGTGGAGGGTTTTTCCTATATTTTCTTCAATGTACTTTTATGGATTCAAGTCTGATATTGAGATCTTTAGTCCATTTTGATCTGATTTTTGTGCATGGTGTTAGACACAGGTCCAAATTCATTTTTTTTACATGTTGCTGCCCAGTTTTCCCAACACCACTTGTTGAAGAGGCTTTCCTTACTCCATTTTAGACTCTTTTCAACTTTGTCAAAGATGAAATGATCATGTGTTTGAAGTTGGGTGTCAGGATACTCAATTCTATTCCATAGGTCCACAGGTCTGTTTTTATTCCAATACCATGCTGTTTTAATTACTACTGACTTGTAATACAGTGTGAAGTTGGGAAAGGTGATGCCTCCCATCTTCTTTTTCCATAGGATTGCTTTAGCTATCCTTGGGGGTTTATTGTTCCATACAAATTTCAAGAGCGTTTGGTCAATTTCTTTGAAGAATGTCATCGGTATCCTTATAGGGACTGCACTGAATCTGTACAGAGCTCTAGGGAGTATTACCATTTTGACAATGTTGATTCTCCCCATCCATGAACAGGGAATGTGTTTCCATTTTCTTGTGTCCTCTTTTATCTCTTGGAGCAGTGTCTTGTAGTTTTCTTTGTACAGGTCCTTTACATACTTGGGTAAGTTGATTCCTAGGTATTTGATTTTCTGTGGCACAATTGTGAATGGAATTGTTTCCTTAATATCCCTTTCTTCTGTTTCGCTATTTGTATATAGGAAAGCCACTGACTTTTGGGTGTTGATTTTGTATCCTGCCACTCTACTATATGCGTCTATTGTTTCTAGGAGTTTTTTGGTAGAGAGTTTAGGGTTCTCTAGGTATAATATCATGTCATCTGCAAATAATGATAGCTTGACTTCTTCCTTGCCTATCTGGATGCCCTTGATGTCCTTTTCTTCTCTGATTGCTATGGCAAGTACTTCCAGTACTATATTGAATAAAAGAGGTGAGAGGGGGCAACCTTGTCTTGTCCCTGATCTCAGGGGGGAAGGCTTTCAACTTTTCCCCATTTAGAATGATGCTTGCTGTGGGCTTTTGGTAGATGGCTGTAACTATCTTGAGGAAAGTCCCTTCAATTCCCATTTTCTGGAGCGTTTTTAATCATGAACGGGTGCTGGATCTTGTCAAATGCTTTTTCTGCGTCTATTGAAAGGATCATATGGTTTTTATTTTTTTCTTTTATTGATATGATGTATTATGTTGATTGACTTGCGAATGTTGAACCATCCTTGCATTCCCGGGATGAATCCAACTTGGTCATGATGTATAATCTTCTTGATGAGTCTTTGGATTCTGTTTGCTAGTATTTTGTTGAAGATCTTAGCATCCGTGTTCATCAGGGATATTGGTCTGTAGTTTTCTTTCTTTGTGTTGTCTCTCCCTGCTTTGGGTATCAGGGTGATATGTGCCTCGTAGAAGCTGTTTGGGAGTGTTTCTGTTTCTTCTATTTCCTGGAAGAGCTTGAACAGGACAGGCAGTAGGTCCTCCTTAAAGGTTTGGTAGAGTTCACTAGGGAATCCGTCTGGACCTGGGCTTTTGTGTTTGGGAAGTGTTTTAATTACTGTTTCTATTTCCTCGATGGTGATGGGTTTATTCAGGTATTGGAGGTCTTCTTGTTTCAGCCGTGGGAGGTTATAGGACTTCAGGAATTGATCCATTTCTTCTAGATTCTCATGTTTCACGGCATACAGGCTCTTAAAGTAATCTCTGATGATCTTTTGGATTTCTGCGGTTTCTGTTGTGATGTCACCCTTTTTATTTCTGATTCTGTTTATTTGGGTTTTTCTTTTTCCCTGTCCTTACAAGTCTTGCCAATGGTTTGTCAATCTTGTTTATTTTTTCAAAAAACCAGCTCTTGGTTTCATTAATCTTTTGGATTGTTTTTTTTGGTTTCCAACTCATTGATTTCCTCTCTAAGTTTTATTATTTCCTTCCCTTCTGCCTGGGTTGGGGCTCCTTTTGTTGGTCTTTTTCTAATGTCTTCAGCTGTGTAGTCAGGTTATTTATGTGGGCCCTTTCTTGTTTCCTGATGAATGCTTGCAGGGCTATAAACTTCCCTCTTAACGCGGCTTTTGCCGTGTCCCACAAGTTCTTATAATTGGTATCTTCATTTTCATTTATTTCCAGAAATCTTTGGATTTCCTGTTTGATTTCTTCTATGACCCATTTGTTGTTCAGCAGTGAGCTGTTCAGTTTCCAGGTGTTTGGTTTGACTCCCTGTTTTTTGCGTACGGTTAACTTCCATTTTCAGTGCATCATGGTCTGAAAAGATAGTTGACATAATTTCTATCTTTTTAATTTTATTGAGGTATGCTTTGTGGCTCAGCATGTGGTCTATCTTGGAGAATGTTCCATGTGCACTAGAGAAAAATGTGTATCCAGCTTTTTTGGCATGAAAAGCCCTGTATATATCCACTAGCTCTCTTTCTTCCATTTCTTCCCTTCAGGTCCAATATTTCCTTGGTGAGTTTCAGTCTTGTTGATCTATCCATCGTTGATAGAGCAGTGTTGAAGTCTCCAACTATTCCAATATAATAATTTTTTACTGTTATTTGAGCCTTCCTTGTTAATGGCTATTGTTAATCAAGTTTAGTTGGCTTCTATGTTATATTCCCATCCAATCTTATTTGTTCCTACTGGGATGTTAGTAAAGTCTGGAGATGTCCCTCCAGAAAACCCAGAATATTTAACTGGGCAGTGAGCATACATGGTAGCAGTGGTGGAAAGTGGGTGTGACTGCCAGGGGTTCAGAAAGTACAGGTAGATAAGGGAGGTAACCCACCCTGATTCCATGAAGCCCAGAATTTCCAGCAATATTTTGGAAATGTACCAGAAATACCCCCAGAGTACCTGACATTTTCAGCAGTTTGGCAACACTGTGGAGCTCCATCTTGAGGTGGGTGAGTCCAGTTGTGGTCATGACAATAGCTGTTGTCATGTGAATGCCAGGATTTTTCGGCAGGGTGGGAACTTAGCCGCAACCCCTTGTCCCAGAGGTCTCAGCTGACAAATCATGTGTCCAAGAAATATTTTCAGCTAGTTGACCTCTTTCTGGATTTATTTACAGGTCTCTGGAGCAGGGTCCATAGAGATGGCGTTCGGTGGTGGCATGCAGTGGGACATGTATGTGGCTGCCAAGGAAGCACATAGCAGGTGGTTTGTGTTGCTTATTTGCTTACTTTCCCCCTAGCATTAAGACAATACTTCCCTGTGACTGAGTTCAGCTGGTGAGTGAATTGTGCTCATCTGGGGTTTGGGGGCAGATGAAATTGTCTCTTTCTTCACTTGTCTTTCCCATAATATCTCTCATGTGTCATCCACAGGTAGTAAACTAATTACATGGTTTTTCATGCATTCAAAAAGCAGAAAAGCAATCTTTCTGAGCTTTTAAGAATTGTATCTGAGATTTGTTCTAGCTACATTTGTAATGTTTACTGCTTAAAGCATATCACAGAACAAGACCAGAGATCATAGTAGAAGATTTCACAAAAGGGAGATAATACCAGGATGTGTAGTTCATTAGTGGCCACTAAGGTAATTTTCCACATATATACTGGAAATGATAGTAAATTTGTAGAGTCATCAATGAATCGTAGATATCATATGGAATTGTTTGGGAATTCATACTATTCTGATATTATTATGCCACTAATATCATTATAAGATATAATTTCAATGAAAGTGAAACAAAATTTTTTTAAATCTTAAAGATATTTGATGTTATTCACTTGAATAAATGTCAAAAGTAAACATTTAGAGCTGTACAGTTTGTAAGCCTATATAAGATGTACAAAAGAATATATAAAAACGTAATAATTGAAAACTATGCAGATTTTTCTGATGTGACAAAATAATATGAATTATTATTGTTTGCAGTTTCATATTTGTTTAATTTCTTTTTTGTTTGTTTGGTTTTGTTAACTTTTAAACCACACTTAGCAATGCTCAGGGCTTACTTCTGGCTCTGACTCATGGATCATTCCTAACGGTGCTGAGGGACCATATGTGTCGGTGGGGAACTAAGCCAGATTGGCCATGTGCAACTTGTCCACTGTGCTAATCCTACAGCATTTGTCTTTTAATAAATGAAAAAATTCCTCAATGACCTGTTTTATTAAATCTATTCAACAAATACAAAAAATAAGCTGTAGATTCTGGAAATTGCATTATATAGCAGCTCAGATGCACTTAATTATTCTTGCAACAGCATCCAGGTTATTGGTAATTACACTAAAACAAGATTTAATATAATTTCCTGCCCTCCTGGTGAAAAGAATAAAATAAAACAGAAAGAAGGTAAAGAAAGAAAAACAAAAGTTAAAAAAATACATAGAATGATTTTAGTTTATCTAATTATATAGTAGTTATTAATCACCTGTTATTTTACTGTGCTAGTTTATTATTTCGTATACTGAGAAGATAACAGTGAAATGAAAGGTTAAGCTTTCATGTCATTCAATATATTACATTTTAGTTTGGATAAACATATACTTTTTTTGTAGGTGGCTGCCCACCTACAAGATGGTCAGACACTGAGTTGAAATTTTGGTACTTAGGGCTTTTCATTACCACGTTCCTGATTGCAGACATGGTGGTGCTTAGAGTGTCAAGTATATACCACTGAGATAAGCATTGCAGGCAGAGGCCATGGCCACTGAGTACCACTGGGTTTAGCCTATGTTTTAAAAATGCATATTGCTCTCACACGTTGTGGTATCACGGGATTTTGAGACGGAAGCTCGAGCGTCATGCGAACAGGGCTGTGTCCAGCTGGGAGTCGGGACTGAAGGATGACTGTGATTGTGTTGCACGAGGTTTTCTAGCTTCTGGGAGCCTGCCAGAGGACAGGCCAAAGAGCAAAAACCTGCCCCCCACTCCAAGATGCCCCCAAAGGGTGGGCAGGCAGAGACTCCGCCCTGCACCTAAACACCCAGTGTCCGGCCGAAATCCCTGCAGCAGTCCTAGGTGGGGTTGCCAGGCCTTTGTGGAGGGAGCCAAGGTGGGTGGAGGTGGCCGGAGTCGCGGCTCCCTAAAAAAGCCTGGGTTGGCGTGAGTCAGCTGAGTGCCGCATCCCTGGGCTTGAACTTGACTTCTCTCTTGGGTGGGGCTGTGCCCAGCTGTGGAGTCCTGACAGAGGACTATGGTTGTGTTGCACGAGGTTTTCTGACTTCTGGGACCCTGGCACGGACATGCCAAGGAGCAAAAACCTGCCCCCAAACCAGAAGCCCCATCAGTCTAGCTCAGGGTGGGTAGGCAGAGACTCCGTTCTGCACCTGAATAACCGGTGTCTTGCCGAGGGCCCTAGCAGCAGATCTGGGCAGGGCCACCAGGCCTATGTGGAGGGAGGCAAGGTGTGGGGAGGTGGCCAGGTCCAGGCTCCCTAAAAAGCATGGTTGGCATAGTTGTGGAGTCCCGCATGCCTGGACTTGAACTCTGCTTCAATCTTGGGTAGCAAGTTGGAGAGAGAGAGGGAGAGAGAGAGAGAGAGAGAGAGAGAGAGAGAGAGAGAGAGAGGAGGAGGAGATAAAGAACCTTCCTTGGAGGCAGGATGGGGATGGGGAAGGAAGTGTGGACATTAGTTGTGGGAATGGGCATGGGTGGAGGGATGGGTGCTGGAACTCTGTATGACTGAAACTCAAACATGAACATCTTGTAATTTTATATCTCACGGTGGTATAATAAAATATTTTTTAACATATAAAATACTGCCTCAGTGGAGAGAGAGAGGTGAAAATTGCCTGCCATCAACGCAGGCTGGAGGAGGGGGAAATCATGGGACATTGGTGGAGGGAAATTGGCTCTGGTGGACGGATGGGTCCTAAAACACTGTATGACTGAAACCCAAATATAAAGACTTTTTGTAACTGATATCTCACAGTGTTATAATAAATAATACATATTAAAAATGAATTTCATAGATCCTCATTCTTAGTCTTAACCTTGTCTTCTTATAATTGTCATTCTAGCTCTTGTTATCTTCTTCCTATTCTAAAAGAATTCTTTTAAATGATAATAGAGTGGCCTGAGCAATAGTCCAGTGGGTAGGGCGTTTGTCTTGCACACAGCGGCCCATGCCAGCCCGGGTTCGATCCCGGCATCCCATATGGTCCCCCAAGCACCACCAGGAGTAATTCCTGAGTACAGAGCCAGGAGTAACCCCTGAGCATAGCCGGGTGTGACCCAAAAAGCAAAAATAAATAAATAAATAAATAAATAAGTAAATAAATAAATAAATAAATAAATAAAATTAAAAAAATAAATGATAATAGAGCAGAGTGCTTGATTTAATATTAACTTCATATTTTTAAAACCTTTAGTCTGTTGCGGTCTAATTCTGTTTTTCTAAAGAGATTTTACTGTGTATTATCATACATTCTTTGTTTCCAGATATTTTAGTGTTGGGAATATACCCACGGTGCTTAAAGTTAATTCCCGGCTCTGTGCTCTTGGATCACTTCTAGTGGTGCTCACGAAACCACATTAGATGCAGAAGACTGACCCTAAGTTGACTGCATGCAAGGCAAGTGTCCTGCCTTCTGTGCTATTTCACCAGTGTCTTTAGACATTTGTACATAGGTAACCCTCTTTCTTGTAATCTAATAGCTATGTCTACAGCTGTAGTAGGGAATTAATGAAGGTTGAATATACAAGATCTAGTACCATCTAATATCACCAGGCACATGCTGAAGTGTCAGAAAATATGCCCATGCTTTGGGTTCTTGTTATGAAAAAAGGGGTATTTAAGCAAAAGAGTGTGAAAAGTTGATCTATAAAGAATTAGAATATGGGAAAACAGCTTAAAAAAGAGAAAGAAGGAAAAAGAAACTTCTCTTTGAATTTGCCCTTGGACTAATTTCACCTCTGTGTTCATTCTGTCAACGATTAAAGAAGGCATTTGATAATTAAATATAGTATAATAAATTAAACTTGTTGACAGTTTAATATTTGCCTTCAATTATAATTTATATGATTCTTTATTAAACAAATATTTGCAGGGAATCTACATTTTGCTGAGAATTAAGAACACACTATTAAACAGATAATTTAATTCCCTTAAGCATGCATTAATTCTTAGGAATTAAAATGCACCAAGATTTTTAATGTTCTTAAAGCAGTCACATAAAAGGCCTCATGGTTGTGCATATGAGTATAGTATATAAAGAAAATAATAACCTTTTCTATAAGAAATTAAGGAGTATATGTTTGCTCATTCTCATATGCTGAAAATACTATTGTAAGGATAACATTATTATAAAATTATGGAATACATAATCAGAATAAAATATATGATAATTTTTAATTAGTATGACCTAGATTTGAGGTTATTATCTACTGTAATTTTGGGGAAAACCTGAGACACACTACAGGGCACTTATTAGTAATGTTTACAGATATTTATCTTTCCATAATTGATGTCAGCTCAATATGTAATAATGGACTATGTAAAAATGGGCTGTCAAAATGCAACAATACAATATCTATTTTTATGTCATAGGAAGTTAGAAATTCATATTTGAATTTAAGTTTTAATTAACAAACAAAAATTTTGTGTTTTTCTTATAGTGACTGATAGCATTAATGGTCACAAAAATTAGACATTTTAAAATATACATATCTTTTGAAGTTCATTTGTTCACGTGACATCCCATTATTCATCGATTTGCTTGAACAGGCACCAGTAACATTTCCATACCCTGTCACGTGCTAGTGTAGCCCAATGGCATTTGGTTGCTTCAGCAATACGAAGAGCCAAAAACTGTTCTTTCAGGGTCTTGACGAAAAAGTCTGACCATCATGTAGTTGGGAGGCCATGTGATCTTTTGACATCCCGTGGGATCCAGTTGGTAACCGCTCTAGTCCAGTGGTCATTTCCAAATCACATTACATGTCCAGACTATCTGATTTTCGATACCTTGGCAAACGAGTCAGCGTCCCTGACTCTGGAACAGTGATGGAGGTCGAAGATCCGGATTCCTTCCCTCACTTGAGTGGGGAGTGATATTCCAAGCATAGCTTTTTTGATTCCTCTTTGGGAGACCTGAATAGCATTCTCATCCTACTTTTGTATGGCCCAGGTATCTGAGGCATATGTTAATGCAGGAAGAACAGTAGAGTTGAAGAGATATGCCCAAAGCTGGAGATTCTTTGTCTTTTTAGCTATTTCTTTGATGCTTTTGAAGGCATTCCATGCTGTTCTCTTCCTCCTGAGCAGCTCAGGTTTTAGGTCATTCATCATGTTGACTTCTTGACCTAGGTACACATAACTGCTGCATTCAGAGATATTTGTTCATTTGAGAGTGAATGGGGGTCTCTGGAACTAGTTCATTTCTTATGAACATAGTTTTGCTGCGATTCACTGTAGACCTACTTTCCACATTTCCACAGCTGTAGACATATCTTTTCCACAAATAACTTCCACACTTTTGAAGTTATTTAATCCTAATTATATTTATTATATAAACTAAATCAATCATAAATTTGAAAATTAAATTTGGCTGAGACTTGAGAAAATGACAAATTTAAACTTTTTACAGTCATGGTAACTTAATTTTTACATTTAAATATAGACATATTTTGATATACTATAATATTTAAATTTAATTATGTTTAAAAACTTACATAGAGAATGCAAAAATATTTAGGAACTATTTTGATCTAGCTCCCAAACAAGAGGTATTATGCATATTTTTTGGAAAATAAAGTAGGGTTAAATTAATGCTCTACTAGATGATTTTATAGAAAAAATTTTATTATTTTTATGATTTTACAAGTCTTAATTAAATTATATATACTAAGTATTTTCATTGATCTTCCAATCACATTCTAAATTATATATTACTGGGTTATTTAAATTTTCCTAAGCAGAACATTTTTAATAAATATAATATATTGGTTAGATTGGAAAATTATAAAATTTTGTAATTATTCTACGTGCTATTTACAATGCAATCACAAATTCTATAGTTTATTTCCTTCTCTGATTTTTTTTTCCTTTTTGGATCACGCCCAGCTATGCTCTGGAGCACTCCTGGCTCTGCACTCGGGAATTACTCCTGGCAGTGCTCGGGGACCATATGGGATGCTGGGGATCAAACCTGTTTTGGCTGTGTGTAAGGAAATCACCCGACCTGCTGTACTATCACCCTGCCCCCTCTGATTTTAAGATTTGCTTTTCCTTTTCTTTAGATTCTGTATTCTGCAACATGAGGCGACAGCACTGGGTGGTTGGGTGCCCTGCAGCCCCTGGGCAGTATCCTTAGCCAAGTCTACGCTTTTGAATACTGACACTATGTTTTCTAGGGTATCAAACCTCATGCTCCATATTCTCCTCATCGCTGTCTTAACTAATTAATGTTTTTGACTTGTTTTATTTATGGACCATACCAGCAATGCTCAGGAGTTACTCCCTGGCTTTGTACTAAGGAATTCACCCTGGCAGTGCTTAGGAGACCTTATGGGATGTTAGGGATAGAAGCCCCATGCGTGGAAAGCACCCTACTCACTGTCCTGCTTTTTTGAAATTTGAGTAAGCCTATATTATTTGTTTTCATTATGTATTCACTCATTTTATGCTCAGGTCTTGTTCCTGGCTCTGTGCTCAGGGATCTCCGTGGCAGGGCTTGGGGGACCGTATGGGGTGTCCGATCAGCCTTGGTTGGCTGTGTGCAGTCCAACATCTTGCCTGCTGTGCTCCTGCTCCAGTCCCCCGCCTCTGTATCATTTTAGTTTCATGATTTGCAGTCAGTCTATAAGCAATCTGGGCAGATTTTTGCACCACAGTGGCTGTTCTCAATGCTTACTCCTGGCTCTATGCCCTGGGATCACTCCTGGCAGGCTCAGGGGACCATATGGGTTGCGAGGACTGAACCATGGCTGGCCTTATGTAAGGTTTAGGCCCTTACTTGTAACCAGATCAGGGGTTACTTCTTGCTCCACCCCTCAGGATCACTCCTTGTGGATTTGGGAACCATGTGGGTTCAAACCTGAGTCGGCCGTGTGAGAGTCAGGCATCCTACCCACTGTCCTAACTCTTGCCCCCTGCAATGTTTTTTTTTTAACTACCTTCATTTAAGTGTTCTTGCTCTGTGAAGCACATTGGGAAGGCGTTTGCCTTGCACTCAGCTGGACCCGGATTCGATCTCTAGCATCTCATATGCTCCCCTGAGCACCACCAGGAGTAGTTCTTGAGTGCAGAGCCAGGAGTAACTGCAGAGCATTGCCAGATGTGACCCAAAAAAAAAAAAAAAAGCAATAAATGAAAGTGATGTTGTGCCAACTAACAACTATGGGTGAGTTGTCTCTAATGTTACATAAGAATGTTGCTAAAGTGTTGCAGGACACCTAAAAGCCTAGGCCTCTGCATCTGTCCTGGATTGCCTCCTGCAGGTAACTTCATAAATAGGGGGGGTAGTCTGAATGTGGCAGTCTTATCGACCTTGTATTCTGTACTGGCTGGTATAAATATTCTCCCCTGCTACCACAATCGTTGTGGGACTAGCTAGATCTTACCTGCATATTTACCTGGCCACATTATTGGATCTCTAAGTAATTAGACCAGAGAGAAATGCTGATTGCCTCCAAGCAAGCAAGCATAGCTCCCTGATAACTCAAAGACAAGTAAAATACAAAACTACCGTGAAGTAGAGCGAGATTCTGTGAAGACTTGGAGAAATATTTAACTGGCATTCGTATAGTCTTTGGTACAGAAGCATGCCATCTCAGAAATTCCCTTCTCTACCCTATAAAGGCATTTCCATGTAGATCTTGGCTCAAGACATTAGGTGAGGTACTGGGGAAATTACCTCAGGGCATTTGACCCTTACTGCCAGGGAAGTTACATTTAGCTTATAGCTTCTCCCAGCTCTGCTAGGAGGCTTTGAATTAGCTCTGGGTCCTTCTGTAAACAGCTCGATGATCTCCTGAGTTGCTACATTCTAATGCTATTTTCCTGTTTTCATCCTAGATAGCCCAGCCCCATCTGGGCTAGGGAGTTTGGGGCAGATTTTTGTTATAAAATAAGGTGCAAAAGAAAGAAGCTCCTCTTTTTCTCCCCTTTTTGCCATTTCAGCTTCCCGTGGGTGTTTTGGTTCTCCGGTCCTCTCCATTCTTTTATGGGCCTCAGCCACGTGGTGGCGCCATCTTGGCCTACACCTGGCTGGGGCCTATCTGGGAACCTGAGTCCGGAGGTTTTCCCTGATCTTGGATTGTATGCCTGAATCTGTGATAAGTAAAGTCTTTTAAAACTGCATCGGATTCCTGAGTCTTCATCCATTCACCGCTGGCTTGGAGGTAGAAGGGAACTTGCTTCCTGGCACTGTCGAGGACCCGATGGTGTCCCCTGACACTCAAAGGAAACCAAGAGAGAAGAAGTTCACTAGCACTGTCTCTGAATTCTCTGAATGCATGTTTTTTTTTTTGAGTCATACTACATGACAAAGCCTTTAGCAAGATAACGGTGTTTTATTTACTTGTTATGCCAAAAACTAGTAACAATTATAGACCTCAGTTCCATGACCTGAAGAATGGTTTCGGCTCCTCCTGTCCCTGGAGGAAGCAGATACCCTTGTTGCTTATGCAGGGCTAGTGGAGATGTTACTAGTGCCCACTCGAGGCAAATCTATGAACAATGGGAAGACAGTGAAACAGTGATACAGTGATTCTGCAAACTGATTGTATATTGATCAAAAGATAGATTTTCGAGAGTTTTCGCTTTCATTCTATATTAACATTTTCATGGACAAAATAGTCTGATTAAAACTGTTTCTCCAATGAATTTTCTAACTGAAAGAATCTAAGGGATTTTTTCCACAACCAAAATAGAAGCCTAAAAATGTGCTCTTTTATGCCCTGGTCACCACCAAGTTCTACTTAAAACAGATCATTTTCCATTCCCTCACGTAGCATCAAACTAATTATTTTAATCTTGGTATTTTACTGTACAGGTTAGTAAAGACCCATAAATTAAAGGGTGGTGTAGACTCAAGGCACCTCAATGCTTTTGAAACAACTTGATAAAGCTCAATGATCATCCTCCTAATGATTTTGAATTCTCATCAAAATGAGAAAACTCAATGAGAGAATTTCTACAAGTTCAGAAAATGTGAGAAAAATCCAAACATTGAAGAGTGAAGTGAATAAAGTAGACAAAGTACAATAGAAGGACTCAGCACCAGAGCAGTTGCACAGGACAAGAGCTGTAACCTCCTATTGTCACATCAGCAAACTAACAGTGACAGTTAAGGTTCAGATACATATATTCACTACAGATCACCACTAGGGAAGTGCCTAAGTCCTCCACCGCTGTCCTTATGGCTCTTCCAGTTCAACTTTTTTCTCTACTTGATAATCTGGGTTCTGCAGACAACAAATAAGGGTATGACTGATGTCATTTTCTTCTACTTTCCTTATTCCACATACAGCAGATGAATAAGGTAATGTGCTCTATTCTTCTCCCTCCAATTTACCGTAATTAAAATGATACTGAGTAACATGATACTCAGGTTTATCTAGGTATAGTAACTATAAGATTTGGCCCTCATTCATAACAATGTAATGGTTGAGTTATACAGTACCTGTTTAATGCAAATTACTACTTAATCAAAGTGATCCATGCCATGAAATCTTATAAAAATCTGAATACATAAAATCTCAATCACTTATAAAAAGAACTTTTTTTGTTAAAATATGTTTAAATTGACTTGACTTCAAGTCCATATGCTCTTTGTTTCTTTTGCTTGTTTAGTTCCACTAAGAGAAACCTGCTGCTCTCCTTAAATACTATATGTCTCTCTCCATTGACTTATTCCCAAATAAGAAAAATACGTTTCGATAAAATTCTAATGAAAAGGGCATTTTTATAAACTGTGCATTTAGATAATTAATTGAAACATAATTAGAAAATCGTTTCTCATATCCATTTTTTCTTGAAGGGCACTAGCAAGCAGAGGCCTAGATGACCATATAATCCTTATTAGACTCCACATCCAGTGCTCATAATGGCCTAAAGTACAGTGATGTAGGCCATGCAGTGTGCCGTTTGTCTCAACACAGCTACACTTGCGAGCCAGAGCCTCAAACTTTATGCTCTTTGTGCTTCTACCATTCATTATAATACTTTAAAAACTTTCAGTAGTGATTCTCTCAAAGTTTGGATCAAAGCAGTTTCTTATTCAATTTTGTGTTTTTCATTTTCATCACACTATGATTGTGTGAATAGATTGAGTGGTATTACATTAATCATTTTCCACGGTTTTGTCCTTATTTTTTAGAATTCCACCAAGTTTTCTAACTTCTTCATGTATGTATCGCTGTCGGGAATCACTGCGCGTGTCCCCAACAATACCAGGAAGCGAAGTTCCCTTCTACCTCCTAAGCTGGTGGGGAATGGATGAAAACTCAGGAATCCGTGAAGTTTTTAAAGGCTTTACTTTCGGAAGGAAAAAAAGAAAGAGAGAAAGGGGAAAGAAATAAAGATTCTGCCATGGACAGGGGGCTAGAAGGAGGGAACCGGGGATGTTGGTGGTTGTGGAGATGGGCACTGGTGGAGGGACGGGTGCTGAAACACTGTAATTACCAAAACCCAAAGCATGAGCCTTTTTTAATTGTATATCTTTTATTTGTATATCTCACGGTGGTATAATAAAATATTTTTAAAAAAATAAAATAGGGCTTTACTTTCACAGGTTCTGATATATTATCCAGAACAGGAAAAACCCTGGATTTTGGCTTCACAGCTGGGCCCGGCAATGTGTAGGCCAAGATGGCTGCCACCATGTGTCAGATCAGATTAGAAAGTTAAGCCAAGGCAAGCCAAAATGGTAAAAGTCCTTTCTCCTTTCTCCCTGTATTTTTAGAGTTAGAAATCTGGAAGTAAACTTCCCAGCCTGTTCCATCGTGGGCTGGGCTATCTAGAGATGAATACAGCTAAACAACTCTCATTGAAATGCAGCATTTGCGCTTTTGGGCTTTACAAGTGCCAGAGCTGATTCAGCCTCCTAGCTGACCTGAGGCTGCAAGGTAAGTGTGTTGGATCTAAAAATAGGGCATGTCACCAACAGTCATGCATTAGAGAGAAGCATTATTAGGATCGCGTTCTTATTCAATTCATACATACATAGTATCACTTGTATCATTTGTCTTCCGTTGTTCATCAATTTGCTCTAGTGGAAAAAGCAGCACTGCCTCCATTCGTTGGGAATGAGGCTTCAGCCGTCATTGTTACTGTTTTTGGCATACCGAATACACCACAGTGGTAGCTTTCGTTAGATTTTATGGCTCTGGGTTCATCCCAGAAGCCCAAAGTATTTTTCTTTTTTTTCGCTTCAGACCATCAACTCACTCTAAACTCCACAGGCAGAGCCCTGAGCATAGATGTAAAGCTTGTCTCCTGTCTGTCACCACCTCGCCTTTGAAGC
>JAJIBD010004645.1:122500-126810 GCA_021461705.1 Cryptotis parvus | reverse complement strand
GTAGACTTTAGATTCAGCTGATAGACCTATCTTTCCACATTCTCAGTTGAAGTCAGCCAGCATTTGTGCTGCTTGGCTAATGTTTGGTGTTACTAGAACAATGTCATCAGCGAGGCGGAGGTGGTGTAGTTGCTGACCATCTATCTTCACTCCCATTCCTTCCCCATTCTAATTGTTGCATGATGTTCTCGAGGGTGGCGCTGAAGAGTTTTGGTGAAATGGTATTACCCTGTCGAGCTCCTCTTTTGACATCAATGATCACTTCTTTGTAGAATGGTAATACAGCTCACAAAGGATCTTGATGTATTGGTTTGAACACCCTGTTTGGCTAGGGCTTCGATGACTGCTTCATTCTCCACAGAATCAAAGACTTTCTTTAAATCAATGAACGTGAGACAGGGTGGCATCTTGTACTCCCTACAAACCTCAATGAGCTTGGTTACTGTGTGGATATGGTCGATTGTGCTCAATACCTTCTGGAAGCCAGCTTGCTCTCAAGGTTGTCCTTCATCTAGTGTTCTGCTAATCCTGTTCAGGATGACTCGTGTAAACAGCTTGTAGATGACGGACAACAGGAAGATGGGGTGATAGTTGCCGATGTCGTGAATGTCTCCCCTTTTTGAACAGTAGAACTGTCCTGCTGGTTTTCCACTGGGAGGGTACCTTGCATTTGGACAGGCAGCGTGTGAAGAGCCGAGCTAGTGTATTGATGAGTACAGATGGCAGATTCTTCAGGTGTTCGGGTCTGAATGGATAATCTTCTCCATTGCCTTTCTGGAAGATGTGATAGATCCATCAGGGTATTGAGGGCAGTCATCTTGGTCTTATAGTTGGCGAAGGACAGGCAGGCGGTGTGAATGCTTTTCCGGCTTCTGCTGCTTCTTCCAGTAGCAGCTTTTCTGTCTTTGAGGTCTTCTTTTTATCGCTTCTCTGCACCGTTTAGCAAGCTTGGACGTTAGCATTTGGTCTCCTGAGGCTCGCACCTTGCCACGTTGGCGAATGAGCTCGAGGGTTTCTGAAGACAGGCGTCCTTTTGTGTCTCTCTCTCTCGGCATTCTTCGCACAATCATGGAGGTGCTGAACCAGTCGGTTGTATTCTTCATCGATGTTGTCAATGGTGGTATCGTCCCATGTTGCTGCAATGGTGCCAAAGAGTTCCCAGTTGGTGGTCGTTGTGGGAGTTCTCTTCTTATACTTTGCAGCCTTTGGATCTCAGTAGCTGCAAATTACTTCTCAATTAAGCAGACACATTTTCCAAGTAGGTGACAGAGATGAAATCCCAAAAGCCTGCCCATGCATCTGGCAGGTATTCTGACTTAATTTTTCAGCAAAAACAAGATTTATTCAGGGAGAAATAATATAACCTATAATTGAGAAGTAGTCATATAAAGCGGGTTTGGACCATTGCTTTGAAAATTTACCTCTCACTTCCCAAAGCAGTGAGATTAGGAAGGGTAGTCATTTTAGTAAAGGCTATTCTTCTCCAGCTTTGCTAAGCAGAGGACTTTCCATTTTCAGATTGCACAAGAGAAAATTTTGCAATAGAGGAGGCCCAATATGAAGTATGCTATCTTGAGGGTGGTACCACATATAGGGGATGGCCCACACTCATCTTGAGAGACTACTAAGTCTCTGGTCTGGGAGTCAGTCTGCATTGCTTTGAGAACTGTGCTGTGCCAATGATGGAATCACAGGGCCTCTCTCTCATGCAAAGTATGCGCTTAGACCATTCAACTCTGAAGCTCAAGCCCAGTGCCAAGAAGTCATCTTAACCGGAAAGTTGTGTTATACTTAAAGAAGTATTATATATCTATGTATAAATTATGCTGTGTGTAGATATATAAGTATATATGTATGTGACGGGGAAAAGCCATGGAATTTGCTTTGCTGTAAATATTCTAAGACCCACATACGGTCTTAGTGATTTTGCCTCCTTTATAAGAAAAAAAACTAATAGTTTTCTTTAGGGAATTTGAGTATGGAAAGAGAGCAGGGCTTTCAAGAGGGAAGGTGGGCTTCTCTAGGAGGTCGAGTCTGATTTCACCCTTTCTTTACCTTTGATTTCTTCCCTAGAGGTGTAGGGATAGTATCTTGTGAATCAGTGACACAGAAAGTGATTTGTTTCTGTGAGCAAATGCTCAATAAAATATCCAGCAATATTTATTAATGTATCAATATTAATAGTCGTTTAATAATATCAAACCCCCAGGAATAACTTTTGCATTGTTTCCATAGTGAATACCACCCTATCTCACCTTGAGTTTTTATTTCATGCAAAGTAACTATGAACATTTTTTCACATTCTGTCTGGAAGGATTAAACTGATTCTCATGCATGTAAATCACGCTTTCCAACCCAGCTTAACTATTTTGTCACCATAAAACACAGATGGTTTTCCAGTGCTATTATTGAAGTAAAATCTTTATGTAGCAAATATAGTAGCAAATAGATTACAAATACGTGTGAGAATACAGATTCCCCTAAAGAAGATCACTCAGTTTGGCTGGAGTGATCATACAGTGGGTAGGTCGCTTGCCTTTATGTAATCAACCCGAGTTCAAGCCACAGCATCCCATATGGTCCCCTAAGTACTGTGAGAAGTAATTCCTGAGTATAGAGCCAGAAGAAACCTCTGAAGGTCACCAGATGAGACCCAACCCTCCCTCCAAAAGAAGATCACTCAGTAAAAATGGAGTGCTGGAGGAAGCAGGATATAGGAAAAGTTTAATTTGAATTGAGAGGGAAGTGTAGCAAAGAACAGGAAGAAAAGCCCTTAAAGCTATGGGAATCAGATGTTTAAACTACCACTGCTGTGTTCTGAGACGACCAGAAAAAATAACTATATACAAGAGTTGAAGAGAGAGGTAGTTTAGTTATCAAAATAAGTAATTTTGATGAATCTGTATCAAATATTCAAATATTTTACACTGGCATAGCTGAATTTTTCATCCTATTCAGTGCATCTAAGTTGCAGAAGCAATATTTTGAAATAATTTAAATCCATTATAGCCCAAAGTGTGAGTCTAAGTTCCAGAAACTACAACGTGTCACCACTCTTGATTTGCACAATCTAGGACCATTTCTACAGTCATTGGGTATCTGGCTGGAGATAGTTTTTGCACTGTGTGTGTCTATCTATCTAATTATCTATCTCTATCTATCACTCCATCCATCCATCCATCCATCCACCTACCCAACCATCCATCCATCCATCCATCCATCCATCAATCCACCTATCCATCCACCTATCCACCCATCCATCCATCCATCCATCCATCAATCCACCTATCCATCCACCTATCCACCCATCCATCTATCCATCCATCCATCCATCCATCCATCATCCATCCATCCATCCATCCATCCATCCATCCATCCATCCATCCATCCATCCATCCATCCATCCATCCATCCATCCATCCATCATCCATCCATCCATCTATCTCAGGTTTTAGGTCGTTCATCATGTTGATTTCTCGACCTAGGTACACATAACTGCTGCATTCAGAGATGTTTGTTCCATTGAGAGTGAATGGGGCCTCTGGAACGAGTTCATTTTTCATAAACATAGTTTTCTTTAGATTCAGCTGTAGACCTATCTTTCCACATTCTCAGTCGAAGTCAGCCAGCATTTGTGCCACTTGGCTAATGTTTGGTGTTATTAGAACAATGTCATCAGCGAAGCGGAGGTGGTATAGTTGCTGACCATCTATCTTCACTACCATTCCTTCCCATTCTAATTGTCGCATGATGTTCTCGAGGATGGCGCTGAAGAGTTTTGGTGAAATGGTATCACCCTGTCAAACTCCTCTTTTGACATCAATGATCACTTCTTTGTAGAATGGTGAGATCCTGGTAGTGAATCCGTAATACAGCTCACAAAGGATCTTGATGTATTGGGTTTGAACACCCTATTTGGCTAGGGCTTCGATGACTGCTTCAGTCTCCACAGAATCAAAGGCTTTCTTTAAATCAATGAACGTGAGACAGAGGGCATCTTGTACTCCCTACAAACCTCTATGAGCTTGGTTACTGTGTGGATATGGTCGATTGTGCTGAATCCTTTCCGGAAGCCAGCTTGCTCTCAAGGTTGTCCTTCATCTAGTGTTCTGCTAATCCTGTTCAGGATGACTCGTGTAAACAGCTTGTAGATGACGGACAACAGGCAGATGGGGTGATAGTTGCCGATGTCGTGAATGTCTCCCTTTTTTGAACAGTAGAACTGTCCTGCTGGTTTTCCATTGGGAGGGCACCTTGCATTCGGACAGGTAGCGTGTGAAGAGCCGAGCTAGTGTATTGATGAGTACCGA